>JACXGK010014835.1:0-11132 GCA_016801125.1 Novumbra hubbsi | reverse complement strand
AGAGACAGGGACCAGACAGAGAGAGAGACAGGGACCAGACAGAGAGAGAGACAGGGACCAGACAGAGAGAGAGACAGGGACCAGACAGAGAGAGAGACAGGGACCAGACACAGAGAGAGACAGGGACCAGACAGAGAGAAAGACAGGCGGCCAGACAGAGAGTGAGAGACAATAGACCAGACAGAGAGAGAGACAGGGACCAGACAGAGAGACATCGGCCTGACAGAGAGAGAAAGACAGATGACTTGACAGAGAGAGAGACAGCCGACCAGACAGAGAGAGAGACAGGGACCAGACAGAGAGAAAGACAGGCTGCCAGACAGACAAGTCTGAGAGACATCAGACAGAGAAAGAGATGGCCAGACAGACAGACAGAGAGAGATAGAGACGGGCAAACACACAGACAGAGATCCTGAATTACGTGGAAAGAGAACATCACATGTTGGTGTATAAGTAAATATGGGTGTGATGAGGTATGGCCCTGAAGATATTTGTAAAGACAGGAAGAGAGAAAGAGACTGGGAGAAACTGAAATATAAAGAGGGAATACAGAAAGGCAGACAGACAGGAACATTAAGTCAAGATATTGCTGACCACACAACAGGTTTTTCTCTGTTCCTCTTTTGGTGTAAGAAGCTATCTTTTTAATCCACACACAATTGACTATAATATATCAGGGACGTTTTCACTGAATGATTGCAAACTCTAACCTTCTAGTTTCCAGCTGCGTATATGCCTTTGGGAGTACAATTCCCGACAACTCTTCATTTTAAGTAGTCTACAACGTTATCGGACTGGTTTGTTCTGGTCGAGCACAGTGAGTACACTGAATGCTCCAGTCTGTCTCGGTTGTGTGTCTTCGAGAGAGATGTATGTTTCTTTGGCCCTGCTCACCGGCAGTGCCCCCACGTGTCACTGGACTGGGCTCCAAGACCATGTCGTCAGTCCTTAGACAAAGATAAGGAGCCTAGATAGCAACAGAACAACACTGTTCTTGCGACCCATGACATCCGGATCTGGCAATGGACTGCCCTGGTACTGCTGCGGTGTCACTGGCGGGTGCAGAGAGTGTCCGTCACTGGTGGAGAATAGGGTTCCATAGAGACAGAGACAAGCTGAGGTTCAACACCAATCCCCTATGAAACCATTCCATAGAGACAGTGACAAGCTGAGGTTCAACACCAATCCAGTAAGAAACCGTTCCATAGAGACAGTGACAAGCTGAGGTTCAACACCAATCCCCTATGAAACCATTCCATAGAGACAGTGACAAGCTGAGGTTCAACACCAATCCCCTATGAAACCATTCCATAGAGACAGAGACAAGCTGAGGTTCAACACCAGTCCCGTATGAAACCATTCCATAGAGACAGTGACAAGCTGAGGTTCAACACCAATCCCCTATGAAACCATTCCATAGAGACAGTGACAAGCTGAGGTTCAACACCAATCCAGTAAGAAAACATTCCATAGAGACAGTGACAAGCTGAGGTTCAACACCAATCCCGTATGAAACCATTCCATAGAGACAGTGACAAGCTGAGGTTCAACACCAATCCCGTATGAAACCATTCCATAGAGACAGTGACAAGCTGAGGTTCAACACCAATCCCGTATGAAACCATTCCATAGAGACAGTGACAAGCTGAGGTTCAACACCAATCCCGTATGAAGCCGTTCCATAGAGACAGTGACAAGCTGAGGTTCAACACCAATCCCGTATGAAACCATTCCATAGAGACAGTGACAAGCTGAGGTTCAACACCAATCCCGTATGAAACCATTCCATAGAGACAGTGACAAGCTGAGGTTCAACACCAATCCCGTATGAAACCATTCCATAGAGACAGTGACAAGCTGAGGAGATGAGCAGCTCATTATGGTTTGGCTGCTGAGGCCTGGTTCTCGTCTTAGGTAAGTGTTTCTCAGTCTCAAGCCAGGACCTCTCAGGGTTGATCCTTGGGCCTTACACTTGTTTCTAAAGCCGCTGTAGCTTGTTGATTGCTTCAGTCACATTGGCCACATATCAATAACACAATAGTCAATACTATGAAAGGGGGTCCTTAATGCCGTCTCTATCTCACTCTTCATCTATCGCAAACTTCCTCTAGCTCACTCTTCCTTTATCTCCCACTCACTCTTTGTTTACACCTTCTCTTTCTTTCCCAACAATCTCTCCCCCCCACTTGTCCATTTCCCCTTCCCCCAACCCTCTCTTCTCCGTTTGAGGCGGCCCCTCGCCCCAAGTAACATGTGTGATTGGAAAGCGACTCACCCCCAGCAACCAATCCCCCTGCAGTGCCACACACACACACACCGTTTCCTTAGCAACTGGAGGGCATGGGGTAGATGGAATGATTTTGTCTATGGAGCGAGGTAGAGTGGGGTGGGGGGAATAACCCTCCGTGAGAGGGGGGGATTGGAGAGTAAGGATGAGTACTAAGCCAGAGAGGAGAGAAGCATAGTACCTGTATTTCATCGATCTCAAGATGATTCCTTGTCAAAATGAATCGTGTATGCTGGCACAAATGTCTTGATTTCAGGGGAAGGATAAATATATCACATTGGAAGTAATAAAGCAATCCTTACAAGTATACAAGTCCCATTGACACCACTGTTACAAGTCCCATTGACATATACATGTCCCATTGACACCCCTGTTACAAGTCCCATTGACATATACAAGTCCCATTGACACCACTGTTACAAGTCCCATTGACATATACATGTCCCATTGACACCAATGTTACAAGTCCCATTGACATATACATGTCCCATTGACACCACTGTTACAAGTCCCATTGACATATACAAGTCCCATTGACACCACTGTTACAAGTCCCATTGACATATACAAGTCCCATTGACACCCCTGTTACAAGTCCCATTGACATATACATGTCCCATTGACACCCCTGTTCATCTGTACTGAACACTGTATCTGTCTCCAACAAGATGGCCTCCCTGTCGTTGTGGTTGTACATGTCTATACCGACTAGGTATTCCTGTTTCACTGTTAATGCTGTTTGTTTTGAAAAAGTCTTGCTCACTTCGTTTGGGCCGTGGATTTAAATGTGATGGCTGGATTGTTCCTCCTGGAGCCAGCTGTCGCCCAGCCACCACAAACTGGGCTTTTCGGAGATTACCGCCTCTGAACTAGTTCTCTCTGGTTACTGGAATAGGATTAACAGCTGTGTCTGTGCATTTGTGCGCGTGTGTGTGTCTTCAGTGTGTGCCAGATTGAGAGTGGAAGAAAGAAAAAAATGAGGAGAAAAACAGTGACTTTGTTTGCGCTTTTACAGATTCCTTTGTTGCCCTTTGATAGATGCGATCCAGTTGTGTCTCTGTTTAATCTTGCCGCCATTTTGTTGTCTGGTGTCTAAACTGCCCCCTCTCTCTCAGCGCCTGCAGAGTCAAGATCGACTCCCCGGAATGGTTACTATGGTAACACCAGTGAAGGTTTATCTGTGCCCATGACAACGGCGCTGATGTACTGTGAGATCTGCCGTAACCTGGTCTGGGACCGAGAGCAGAGGGAGAGGAAGTCAGAAGCCATGATGGAATGTATTAGGGAGGAGGAATCCCAGTGACAGTATGAAGCTAAAATGACGTTCTTATGGATTCATGTATTTTAAACCAGGCTGTTAGTCTGGATTAACATATCTCACGCACCACAAGTGGTGTACATTTTTCAGACCGAGAAGCCACTTTGTGAATACCTGGTCTCTTTTGATTGTAAATAGTTTCATCAGCAGTAAGTTACAATTACACTCGGATCCAGCTATATTAGTGTGTGAGAGGGGTTGCTTGGCTTGGTTCTCCACTGCGGGGGAAATTTGCAAACACATTTTCCCAAAATGTTCGCTCCATCCAGAATGAATTGTGTTCTGCTGCTCCGGACGGTTTCTAATTCCAAAAGCGTCTGGCAGGAATACAGCTATTGTCAGAGGCATAATCAAACATTCATGAGCAAGTGGAATCTGGGGAAAAGCAGGAATCTAGGTCACGAATGCTCTGACGAGTCTCAGACTGCTCCTCTCTCTCCCTCAGCCTCTCTCTTTTTCTCCCTCATCCTCTCTCTCCCTCAGCCGCTCCCTCATCCCCTCTCCCTCCCTCATCCACTCTCCCTCTCTCAGCCTCTCTGTTTCTCTCTCCTTCTGTCATGCTCCATCTCTTTGTATTCAGAACTCACTCTCTTGTTCTTTAACTCTCCCCTCATCTCCTCCCCTTTCCTTCTCATCTCACTTTTGAACACTGCTCCTTCTCTCCTTTTCTCATCCCCACACTTCAACCCCTCTCATTTGTATTCATCCTCCATCCTCTGTTTCCTCTATCTGCACTTTCCTTTAGATCCCTTTTGCATCTTTCCATTTCTTGTATCTTTTCTCCAGAGATAGAAAATCTATTTTTCTTTCATCAGCTTCTGTAACATCTTCACCCCCAATAGGCAGGCCAACTGCCAAAAGCAGCGTCATAACTGTTACCTGTGAAGTGAGCTGTACAGTCAGTGAGTAACACGTCCTGGTGATAACCGGCAGCTCATTGACAGACACTGGCTCATACTAATGACCCCTATCACTCAAGGGCAAGGTCATACAGTCAGCACTTTACAGGCCCGTGCAAAATCCAGTGGTGACACAGACCAACACATTCATGCATTACCACTGACAACCTTGTGAGGCTTTCAGCGCAGACTGCCTGGATGACGGACTGCATGTTGCCTAGATGGATGGGTGTCACACCAGACTTCTCTGCTGGATGGAAAGCAGGTCCTCAACCAATAGTGCTGTAGGGCCTTAAAGTACAATGCATCTCCCATGCTGCGTGTTTAGGTGAACGGACAGACTCTGAGTATATGTATGCCACATTCTTCAATGCTTGCATGAGTGCTGGTCTTTGTGTGCATGTTCAATACGTAATGCCAGTCTCACAATGTTCCTCCTGAACAAGCATCTAAATCCCTGGATCTCCACGTGACTGCCCCCCCCCCCCTTCTCCTCTTTCTCTCCTTTCTCGCCTCGTGAGGAGTTGAACCCAAGCCCACTCCAGAGGTGACCGGACCATTGTCTCTGACCTCTCCATAATCCATTTGTATGTTTTTATTCCACATCGGAGCTGGGTAGCCAACAATACAGCCCTCAGCCTCGATCTGGAAACGTGGTCCGGTTCTGACCTAAATATCGGGCAAATAAAAAAACGGGTTACTAAAATAGGTCAGATATCTGCCTTTTCCCTGCCACCCAATGGAAGTTAACCACAGGAAAAATTTGGGCTTGGAACGTCGCTGGTGTTGAACAATCCCGACACATTCCACCCTGCGTTGCAGAAGTAACTGATCAGCCTCGGAGAAGAGGAAATGAATGGACAAACAGCCGTGGTCCCCAACCAGAGTCACTTGTGGTATTCTTGTGCTCAAGCAAAGCTGAGAAGAGAGCGAGAGGATATCCAAGGACGTATCAGGGTTTGCTTTGATGTGTGATGTACGCTTGCGAGGCAAAACACCAGCAGCATTAGGAGTGTGAGTCGTCATACAGATTTCAGGGGGTTTCCAGTGGGTTGAACTAATGAGGTGTCTCTGCGTTAAGCCCCCATATGATGTTTTTAGATAAGGTCGTGTTCATTTGGAGGACATACGCTACCCTGACAAGAGTCAATGGACATTAGATCACATTTATAGGTCAGACAGTAATTTAATACCCCCGGTTTACTTATTCTCTCTGTTTAGGCATTCCTTCACAATTCTTTCTACCCCCCATTTATTGTAGGATCAGGCTGTACCCTTCCCCCCCTTATGGTATGATCAGTTTGTACCCACCTCCCTTTATTGTATGATCAGTCAGTACCCATCTCCCTTTATTGTATGATCAGTCAGTACCCACCTCCCTTTATTGTATGATCAGTCAGTACCCACCTCCCTTTATTGTATGATCAGTCAGTACCTACCTCCATTTATTGTATGATCAGTTTGTACCCACCTCCCTTTATTGTATGATCAGTCAGTACCCACCTCCCTTTATTGTATGATCAGTCAGTACCCACCTCCCTTTATTGTATGATCAGTCAGTACCTACCTCCATTTATTGTATGATCTGTCAGTACCTACCTCCCTTTATTGTATGATCAGTCATTACCCACCTCCCTTTATTGTATGATCAGTCAGTACCCACCTCCCTTTATTGTATGATCAGTCTGTACCGCCCCTTTATTGTATGATCAGTCTGTACCCCCCTTATTTATTGTATGATCAGTTTATTCCCACCCTTATTTATTGTATGACCAGTCTGTACCCACCTTATTCATTGTATGACCAGTCTGTACCCACCTTATTCATTGTATGACCAGTCAGTACCCACCATATTCATTGTATGACCAGTCTGTACCCACCTTATTCATTGTATGACCAGTTTCAGTTTCCAGTTTATGACATTTTTCTGGCTGCCACTTTCGCTCTGTCTCACTTTCCCTTTCCAGATCTCAACCTTTCTTTTTCTACATTTCACATTGTTCATTATTCACTAGCGTCTGGAGAACCATTTTAGGCTTGGTAGACCTTGAGCTGAACCCATCCTCTCACCACCTCCTTGAGCCCCACAGCGCTGCTCCTTCCCTAGGATCTCCCCACAACACCACCTCTCCCCCCTCTCTATCTTAAAATTGCCTGATGAAAACTCCTCCCGACAGTGTCATCAATAATCCAGAACCGCCCAAACACCACCTCAGTTCTATATCAGCCTCAGCTCGATCCAATTCCATTTTCTTTTCAGCCCAAACATCTATCCTGATCCTGCCTCTGTTGTTCTCTACCTCATACCCAACCTGATCCAGCCTCTGTTGTTCTCTACCTCATACCCAGCCTGATCCAGCCTCTGTTGCTCTCTACCTCATAACCAACCTGAGTCAGCCATTGTTGTTCTCTACCTCATACCCAGCCTCATACCCATATCCATAACCCAACACAGGTCCAGGTCCAGGTTCTACATAGCCCAGACATGTAGTGCAGTAGTGACAGTGTGTTAACTGTAGATGCCCGTCCCCAGTCTCAGCCCTGGCTCTTCCCCTAGTCCTACACCTGCCACATGCAGCCTCTTCTGAGAGGGCCGAGGAGTGGACAGGCTGACCTGGGCTGGGTGAAAACACTCCCCTTTTATTGCTCCTAAAGGGTAGACGGTAATAAATGTCACATCACATTTAATCTGGCAGGTTTAGTGGAGTAGACACTGGCACAGTAGAGGAGAAGAGAGGCAGAGAAAGCCTCTCCCCTCTCGTCCTGGGCTCATGTCTCCCTAACCTCAATGGAAAGGGACATCTGAGAGGATGGGGACACGGAGGGCAACAGCTTTAGCTTGGTCGTCTCAACCTGTTACCACCTTGTCAAAGACCTTCACTCACCGTCTGGCCTTTTTGTCTTGTCTTTTTGTTAGACTTAATTCCGTCCGCATTTCTCTGCTAAGAAATTCATATTGTGTTAAAAGACATCACCACAGGTGTTTGTAAATTATTTTGTTAATGTCCATCTACGGTTTGTGTGTTCTACAAAATGGACTATTCGCGTCTGTGAAATCACTTCCGCCAGAAATGGTTTGAGAAATGGTTATTAAGGAATAACTGTATTTACAAGTATTCATTTAATAACCCTAATTTCAAAGTAAACTTGCAATGTTATTATTCATATGCCCAAAAATACTTCTGTAGCAATTTAGGCTTAGTAAAAACGTGACTCAGAAGGTTGAAATAGTGTGGTGCTGATGAGAGAACTGCTGGCAGGAGTGCTTAATGGGTAGGTGGGTGATAATATGGGAAATGGCATGCGTAAGTCCAGAGCGCTATCAGGGGAACAAAACAACGGGGACAAAACGGAAACCCCAGCCCCAGAGGAGGTGGCTGCATTTCTGGATCTTCCAGTCCACACTATCTGAGCTCTATCTGGTCTGGCGTTCACACACCAAGAACCCAGTCTACACTATCAGAGCTCTATCTGGTCTGGCGTTCACACACAAAGAACCCAATCCACACTATCTGAGCTCTATCTCAACTGGCGTTCACACACCAAGAACCCAGTCCACACTAACTGAGCTCTATCTGGGCTGGCGTTCACGCATCAAGAAGCCAGTGGGCACATTTCTATTTAATACAATCACATTGGTTGAATAAAAAATATGATGAAGAAGCATTGGGATTTTATTCTGCAAACGAAAACTTGTGTTTTAGTCCTAAATCACGGTCACAGAGCCTTTTATCCACTGGCATACTGCTGTTTGGGCATTCTGCTCTTTCTCTCGCTTTTCTGTTTGTATTTTATAATCTCCTTTACTTCTCCCTTTTTCCACCGTCCTCTAGGCCCTGGCGATGGGCCATTGAAGGGAGTGTGTTTGAAGGGATAGATGACAGAACCGGAGGGCAGAGACAAGCCTTTGAGAGGGAAGGGGAGTGAGGTGTCCCTCTGGCCAGATGTGCCAGGGAACGTAAGGCGCACGAGGTGTTTGCGTGTGGGTTGAGCTCACTTGCGTCTCAGTTCTGCAGTGTTTCCAGTGTCCAGACAGCGGTGGGCGCGTGTCAGTGTGCCATGTTTTAACCTCAGCTTGTGCGCACAGCCGCACCGACGCTCTCCAGCCAGGCACCCAACTGTAGTCCCTCACCCCGCTCGCGCCGCAACAGAGATACGAGTGTACGCGCGTGCATCAGTGGGCTCCGTCGGCTCAACTGAGCCGGGGGAAGTTGTCCATGTTTGTTGTTCTATCAAAGTGCTCCTTTAGAAGTGACTCATGCATAGATTATTCCCTGCCCTCAGAGTTGCATCCTCGTACCGTAGTTTGACCTGGTCACCCAATCTGATGTGTCTTCTGGGAATCAAGGCTGTCTGATGCTACGGGGGCAGGGCGGGGGGGGGGGTTTGTATCAGAATGGCTTAACCCTTCGCATCTGAAAGGCCTAACCCTAACCCTTTATTTTCCATGACATTTACATACACGGTACTCAGATGTCAACATTCTATTCGTGGTAGACAACATATGGGAGAGTATCCAAAATAGAGGGAGAAAGTCTACTTGGGCCTGCCCACATGATACACTCTCGCCTATTGCCTGATGGGAGGATGTGAATGGAACTGTCCTAAGACTGGACGGTTCTTGGGACAGTGCATTCTGCTCCTCGAGGGACGTTCATCAGGACTCGACAGCACCGCAGTCAGTCAGTCAGCATTGGTGAGCCCAGGTGCATGCTGGGGCGAGGGTCTGACGAAGGCGGGGGGATTGTCATTAGACTCTCCATAGAAAGTGGATGTCAGGGCTACACTCTGTAGGAAAGCCACAGGCTTAACTGAGCGAGTAATGGGCAGCCAGAGAGAGGGGCGACCCACAGCCCCCCGGCTTGCTGCTAAACGAGGGGACGCTGGGTAACGGCCGTGTGTTTGTTCATCAGGCTCTTTCGGCTCGGATGGAGGCCAGGTCCTCATGAAGGGTTGTTGTGTTGAAGTGTCACACGATGATGCCAGCTGCACTGCCAGCATGCGTCACGGGTGACGGGCAGCGCACCAGGGTCTCAATGTCAACGTCCATGGATACGGTGCGAACGGCAGATCCATCTGTGTGCTTAGTCACTTCGTGGTTCCTCCATTATGTGGTGGTCTTATCATGAACCCCTCACTGGCTAAGTCTGGTGTCGCTGTGACATGGACATTCTGCACTCAAACCTCTCCAAAAAATTAAACTGACTTTGTCAATCAATGTGTGAGGAGGAAGCAGAAGATCCTCAAAAGGGCAGATGTTTTGCTATCTTTGTGAGGTCTTTATTTGATCTGTTAAACCCACCGACACGCGCACACACACACACACACACTCACTGCCCACCCTCCTGATGGATTTGCTCATGGGCATGAGGGGACCAGCTATACCTCTGAACACACACGTTCTAACTGCGTTCCCAGGGGGAAGAAAACAAACACAAGGGCACTGAGTAAATCACCTCCATCTGCCGTAGCTCACAGGGGATTGGATGGCACTGGGATGCCCCCAAGAGGAAGGCCCCTGAGAGGCTGTCATTTAACCCAGGGGACCCACTGCCGGCCCCAGGGGACCCACTGCCGGCCCCAGGGCCCCTGGACCAGTCCAGAGAAAGTGTCAGCAGCCTAGAAGCGATTGATGCGATGTGCCCGCATAGGTTTGCAAAAAACCTGTGAGAGGGCTGAATGGCACATGAAGAGAAAGAGGATGCAAGGGAATGTTCCCCAAACCCTGCTTATGTCCCATGAGGGAGAGAGGGACTGAGTAGGGAGGGCAATGTGGGGCTCATTCACAGCTGCACAAAACTACTCCCATCGCCCGAATGACAGGAAGTTGAATGTTTGACCTCTGACATGCATATTTTCCACAGCCATGACCCGAATGGGCAGGGCCAAATCACACGGCAGATATTAGAGCCTGTGAAATGTTCAGTACTCGACACGCCAGCTCCTCTTTGACCCACGACCTGCCCTGCTCTAGCCAGACACACATCTGCTGACAGGGACTGGTGACAGAGACAGAAAGAGATTGGGGGCAGGGGTGTCGGCCCAGAATGTTGAAGACAGGCATGAGAGGCAATTGTAGCATTTAAGATACCATTACACCCTACTCCTGTGTGACCAGTGATGTAGTGGTGGGTGAACTTTTTTACTGAAAGTAAAAAAAAAAAACTAATTCCACTTACTATCCTTTCAATGCATCGTTCCGCCAAAATGAAGAAAAATTGCTTTTTGCCGCCCATTGGTTATAAGATGGTTACTAATTGTCCAAGATTAAAGTTCCATTGTTTTGTAAGTGTTACACTCCACCCCTGACTGCTCTGGGTCTCTCCTCGCCTGTCACAGAACCAACGGGAGAGGTGGAGTGGCCACGTGTCTTGGCCTGTGGCTGAGGGTCAAGGAGGTAGGTGGAGTATGGAGCAGCCTGGCTGGGCGTGGTAATGAGAGTCCGTCTCCAAGCACCAGAGAGGCTGTGCCATGATGCCCGGCCGACGGAGGACATCTTGGGTTGACTTTCCGCGGCCTCCCTCCCTGTACTATCACACATTCCTTGCCGTCCGTTGGGCTGGAAGGGCTGATTGGTCTTCTCGCTGGGCTATACCTATGACCTTGGAACACCCCCCCCCCCCCCCCC
>JACXGK010014834.1:0-11129 GCA_016801125.1 Novumbra hubbsi | reverse complement strand
TCATTTGTGTTGTAATAACTGTTAACTAGGTATTATTCTCTATGAGAATGTTTGTATTGCACCATATTTATAACAATGTGTTTATTTGTCTAGTTTTCACGGAGCACGTTTATCGGCACGTTCAAGAAAATATGTGCAAATAAACGCCAGTAATCAGAGAGCGCCTTGTGTTCGTGATTTTAACTGGAGGGGAGTAACAGGGTGGTTATAGTTGCTGAACCTTCTCAGAGACTTAAAACATAAGTCACAGTGATGCAGTCATAAAAAAAAAAAAAAATTGGGCTGAACAGCTGTCAATATATAAAAAACATCCCTCATGTTGTCATGTACCCAAAATAAAGTAAGGGGTGATCTTTTAATCAACCTATCATTACAAAAATATACACACATTTATCAATAGAAGTGAACAGTCTATCGATCAGTCTCCATCACAAGAGGCACACTACTCAATCTACATTTAACAAAAGTGCTTTGATGTTGCGTGGGTAAAATTGTGCATGCATAGGATTTTTTCTCAAAAGTGCATTATTAAAAGAGCCAGAAGATGTTACTTTGAAGTTTGTTCTGTCATTTGTACAACTTTTGAGTTTTTTTACTTTCTGAAATTGCAGATGATACAAAAGCATTACTGTCCTTTTTAAAATACATTCTGTTTGTATCAGTGAGCTCAATCATATTGATTGAGAAAAAATATATAAATGCACTGGTTAGCATAATATGCTGTTGCTCCTCAACGTGCCATTAAAACAGCGCTGAACTGCCATGGCATGTACTGTACAAGATCCCTGAATGTGTCTTGTGGTTTCTGACACCAAGACATTACTGTTTATAACCCACCCCATGTATAAACCGCACCATTTTTTTATGGCTTTCTGTGTATACAAACCTGAGTATTAACGCACCCATATATATAAACCTGATCTTCTGTGAAAAGGTTTGCAGAATTGGTTTGAAAACCGTGCTGCTGTGTGGGACATCATCTCACAGAATGCTGTAACAAATCCGCCGATCTGTCCCTCCATAGCGCAGATTCTATCCTCCAGCTCTGATGCACGAACCAGAGACCCGGCGCCGGTGTTGTGCCGAGAATTGCCCCCCTGCCGAAAACTGTCCCCCCCTTTGCATTAACACGCATGCTATATCCCATTGCAGCGATGTGCTTGCATGTCTGGAGATGTTTGCCCTTCACTTTATTGTCAATTTAGCCTATCATTCTCTGATCTCAGTTAAACAAAACATTATTTATGTCTGTTCTTAAATACAACCGTACAATTATTTTTTTATTATCGACAAAAATCACTATTTGTTTGTGCAGAATATACTTGTATGTGGAGCTTTCTTTTAGGCTTTTATTCCAGTGTATTAGTTTATACACATTTAGGTTTTCCGAAAGTATGCACCTTCATCGTCAACATCTCTCTCGTCTTATTTAACTATATATAACTATTTGAAAGTGAATTAGTTAGAAATTTACCATTGCTGTTCTGACAAAAATAAACTTTTACGAATGTAGCCAACACTATGTTTTGGAATCTACTTCGTTTAATATCATTGTATGTTTGGTGAATTACAGACATTACAAAATGTATTTGTAATTGTATATCCGCTAGTGGACAGCAGGATATTGTAATTTTCTTTCCTGTCAACCCCCCCCTCCCCTCTGACAAACTTTTACACTATTGGGGAAATAGTCCCCACCCTCCATCTTGAGACAGGAAGGTCTGACACATTTCTAAATAATTTTGGTAGCTCATGGTGACCAGTAGTGTAAACCACAAAAGTTGTTTTACTCTAGTGACAAAACTGAACACATTGTATACGGGGGACAGTTTTTGTCAAGCAAATTTTCCGGCTTGACAAAAATTGCCCCCCCCCCCATCTTAAGTTGATCCAGCTGATGTTGAGGCACTAAATACATTTTATTAGACATCGCCCCCCATTCCTGGATACACTGTAAATGTGACCAAGGGTTACTTAAAAATAATTATGGCAACAAAGTGAAATGTAATATAACTGAATAGATTTTAAGTACTACAACTTTGATGAAAAAGTATTGAATGAAATGACAACATTTTAAAGAAATACGTACATGGTCATAAAACCAACAGTTTAAATGGGTTGAATTTAGTTTAAGAATGCTTAATAATGTTTTATATAGCCATAGAAATATTGAGAAAATCCAAATGAATTTCACCAGTAAAGAATATTTATAATAAATTATATCAAGCACATTATTGCTTAATTCAACACATTTACACTGCTATTCTTGTTTATCTGTACCTAAAATAGATTAAATAGTTTAAATGCAAGTTTTAATTGGTATCACTGGACTTTAAATCTAACAAATAATATTGAATTTCAATTTGTTGCCAAAATGTATAAGGCAATCAATTTGTCATTCATGTTGATAACATGTTTGGCTTAAACTGTCCAAAAATATTTGTACCTGTCAAATTTAGCTATATCAGAGTACTTGATGTTGATGTTGTGTCATGTTCACTTGGGATAATGAACGCCCAGTACAAACCTACCAAAACTGCACATAACACAGGTGAGAATAATAAGAACATTTTTGGTGGCCCACGTTGTCCAGGGACACCCGGGATTATGTGTCTGCTTGCCCCGAGTGTGCTGGAGGCTGCCTTACGCACGGTGACCTACCTGCCTTGGGTGGAATACGCCCATAATTCTCTGGTGAATTCCTCCTCTGGCATGTCCCCTTTTCACGTCTGCCTCGGATACCCGCCGCCTCTGTTCCCAGGTCAAGAGGTTGACGTCGCTGTGTCGTCTGTCCATGCACATCTCCGCCGTTGTTGTGGGGTTTGTTGACATGCCCGTGCTGCGCTGCTCAACCGATCGGCACCGCTCCCCTGCACACTTCTACGCACCGGGGCATCGAGTGTGGCTCCTGGCGAAGGACCTGCCCCTCAGGGTTAATTCGCGTAAACTAGCTCCTCGCTATGTGGGTCCCTTCGCGGTAAACTCACTCGGCCCGTGCGCCGTTGAAGCTTCCTCCCTCTATGCGGGTGCACCCTGTCTTTCACGTCTCCCAGTTGAAACCGCTCTCCACCCGCCCGCTCTGTCCCACAGCCCCGGCTCAGATTCCATCTCGACAGCACAGTGCAGTTGGCATATTTGTTAACTTGCAGTAACGCAAACACTGTTCATCAGCTACAGCAACTTGTTTGTTAACTAACAATAATTAAACTGGTCTTACCTCATGGTAAAACAAGGTCACTGAAAAGTGTGGTAGATGATGAGATATGTCTATCTGGCGTAAAGTGCCTTGGGAAGTGTAAGGTGATTAAAACCAAGGACTTGTGAATGAGTAAGATGTACCAATTTTCTGCATCTTTGACTTTTGTGGCAAAATACAAATAAATTCTACTCAGTGATTTCCCTGCTGATTGTATTCAATAAAAACGAAGTAAAATGCAATTAAAAAAACATACAAATGTGTTGAATTCAGCACAATGTGATTCCAAACGTCTGTCTTTTAATGTATGGGATACTATTATTTATTTACAAAATATTAATTAACCCCAGTCTTAGTTTTTAGAGTGTACTATTAGGCTACGGAAAAACGGTACAGTGATGATTGAGAGGCAGGATGAATCCACCACTCTGCTGTATAGTTTGTCTTTATTATACTGTTTCTTTTATCTGCAAATATCTTGATAGCCTTCTGCCTCATACATTTTGTTTAATTGTTCCTGGCTTAGTGATATCCATCCTTTGAGAATGTTCAAAGCAATCGGGGTCAAATTAAGGACTGAAGAACAATGTATCAAGGCAGACTTGAATTCTTTAAGGTTGGCTACAAGTAGGGCCCTCAAGAAGGGCACATGTTGTGAAAGCAATTTATTTCTTTGGGTGAGAACAAACCTGTTCTGAGCCTTAAAAGCTTTACTGTCCACCTATAAATAGGAAAACGGTTATTTTGTGGCTATTTTGTAACTTTCCATTAAATAAGCTCTCCTTCCAGGATACATCTGTAACACTATTGTGTTTATCTGAAGTTTGTCTCTAGGATTTTAAAACAAAACCATGTAATTAGCGTTTGAGCTAATAGTACAGCTATTTTTCCAATGGTAAAACATTTTGTACCAAATCGAGCACAGATATGTTTCTGTGGTCAGTGTATTGAGTAAAAGCCTTGGCAAATTCAAGATGTTCTCTACCTGCAAACAACGTGTCGTCAAAAAATATTTTTGTTTAGAAGGAAGAGGTTATCATTTAGGATTCAGGAATTCCTTCCAAAAAGCTATTTGCATTTTCTTTAACATTTCATCATTCAAGGTTTGATAACCACTATAACACTATACAATATTCACTCATTTCTGACTTAACACATGTACAGAAGTTTCCAAAAAATACTTTTTATACATTACTGGATGGTACAATAATCACAGTTGAGAGGGGTAATTGCAACCTTTGATCAAAACCTTCCACAGACTAATCTTATCTAATCAGATCCCAAATGGCAATGTGGTACCATCTGGTGAAAGTACTAGCTTGTCATACACCACCATTCATGTTTTGACAAGTAGTGCATTGCGTAAATTGATACCTTTTTCATCCCCGAAAATTATTTTATCAACCCTTCAACCAAACGTGTGATCAAATCCAGGTTTACCTTAGCAGCATTTTCATAATTCTTCAAAACTTTGCGCTAAGTTTTTTCAGTTTGAAATTGTAACTTCTAGGTCTACACGATGACCATTCTTTGAGTTTGTTTGTTATGCCCCCTAAATAGCTTCTCCATTCACCCTGCTTGTTAACATAGACCACATAATCTGTGTCATGTATAGTACTCTCCTCTGTAGCTGATCCATAAGGTTTTATAATTGCTCTAATTACATTGACATTCCCCGGACATTAAAGAGAAATGTCTTTGTTTCTGAGCATATTTCTCTAATAGATTGTTTGAAATGCTTATCTTGTCCTGATTGACATGTATTTCTTCAGGATTCAAACGTTTACCCTCTTCATCAAAATAATCCTGAATGTACCCATCTGTGCTCTCTTGGTCAATGGTTGATTCAGGATTGCCTGAAGCCATTTGCTTGCCTCTCAAGAAAGTCTTGATATACTGTTTAAAAATAGGTTCTGATTTTCTGAACATGATCATGGTCATGCAATAAAATGCTAATTAATTACTTAAAAATCATACAATGTGATTTTCTGGATTTTTGTTTCAGATTCCGTCTCTCACAGTTAAAGTGTACCTATGAAAGAAACAGCCTTTGAATTCAAAAGCTGTTAGCACACAATCTAGGACTGGATACAAGTCTACATCAGTGGTAACCAAACAGTTGATCGCCAAATAGTAGATTGCCAAGTTTATAATTTTAATCTCTATTAATTATGTGATTGGCTGTGTGAGTGTTGTTTTGTGAGGGGAACATATCATCAAGCCAATCAGAATCTAGTTTATAGCATACAGAATACCGCATTAATCTAGATCATCTGCAGTCACAATCATAAATGTTTGCTTGCTATCTATCAGACAAGCAACATGGCTGAGAGACCGAAAAAGATATGTGGAATGGGAACATGCAGAGAAAGACTATATGCCTGATATGTCAACAGGCTATATCTTTATCAAAAAGGGTCAAGTTGGAGCGCCATCATAGCAGAGCACATCCGAAATTTGTGGACACATACCGAATGGAAAGCAACCTACGAAGAAAGCGGGTGGACAAACAATAAGGCCTGTTAGAAGCACATCAGACCCTTTTTATGAAGCCTACAGCTAAAAACAAGGCTGCAACAGAGACATCATCAAAAGCAACAATAAAGGATGTGCCCCTCTGAATGCTTTTCACTTCAATTTTACGAGTAATACAGACACAGCCCAGCTGATTTCTATTGTTCAGATTGCTTTCCAGGATTCCACAACAAAGGAGGACTTTCGCACTCTGATTCCAATGAAAGAGAAAAAGAACAAAAAGTCGGGATGCATACAACAAATAAAAAAAAAAGGTGAGTGAGAAAAACATTCCACAAAAAAAAAAAGGGCAATAACTGACGGGGCACCCGCAATGCGTGGTGTGCGTTCAGGCTTTTGCGCACCGTGTAAAGAAGATCCTGATTTCCCAAATTACCACTGTGTTATCCACCAAGAAGCTGGTAAAGTAATCGACTTGTCACATGTGATGACTCCAGTTGTCAAAATTGTTAACTTAATTCTGCCTATGGAAATCTGCCTATGGAAATCTGATTTTCGCCTCAGATGTGGTTGAGTCACGGAAAGATGCTTCAGCGTTTTGTGAATTTGCTGCTGGATATTACATATTTTCTAGAATCAAAAATGATGACCTGTTTTCAGATGATGGTTGTTTGGATTTGGGGTTTTTGTGGTTGAGATGTGAAAGGCTTCTACTTTACATACATGAATACATGATGCCCCCACTGCATTCTTGCAAAAGACTGTCCCCTACAACGTGGAAAAACCGTAGTCCTCTATCTTTAACGAGTCTGGAGAAATTTATATAGAAATGTAACGGGTGCGGTTGTGGTGTGTTTTTGGAATTTCAAGATGAATGCCTAGTAATCTTTTACATTGTACTATATCAGAGAACTTTACGGCTTTGTAAATGGATAAACCTACAGCTCTCTGAAACTCGCGTGTTTTTTTTCAGAACTTCTAAATTAGTAACCCCTGGATACAACAAATGTGCCAGACATGTGGCAAAACACAACTTGTTGCCTGCATTCAGTGGAATAATAAGATGTGCCTTTTAGCTGATAATTATCTCGGATTTCAAAATCTTAAACAATTGTTTTAACCTTCCTCCTCTGTCCACAACACCTCATGGGGTTCTCAATACTTGCACAATCAGTTCAGTGGATCAAGCAGCATAGATTGCTAAATTGTACTCTACAATCATATATCATATCCAGAAATTGATCCAAGGTTGCATCTTGCATTTTGTATAGATCCTCCCCTAAATTGAAATTGTAAACATTTCTTGGTTTGCTTAAACAGTTCTGCTAAAGTTGCTACCACATTAGTATAAAACAATGCATAATCATACATTGCGTAATGTAATAAAAATTCAAATGTTGACAGATTGAATTTATTACAATAAACAAAATTCACAATTCCATCAGAACCTACCCCCTGTTGATTCAGACCTGAATGGGGAACCTGTGGCTCTAGAGGCACATTTTGTGTGTCTTATGTATGTATTTGTACATGTCTGCATCTTCAAGCCATAATAAATAGTGCATCATAATCAGGACTTCCAATTGGGGTTGCAGGATTTAACTCATCGTTATGCACATCTGGAGAAGCCTCCAAATCTTAAACACAAAAACACTGTATTTCATGATTTCATCAAATCAGAAGTTAATCAAATCTGATCTTGGATTTTTGTATAAAGCATTCAATCACACTGATTGATGGTTGATATTTTACAGATTGTCTGTTTATTATGTTATATTTTCATACAGTAAACAATTTAGGGTTGTTTTGAACCCCCGGGGATGTCCAAAAGTGAAATAAAACAGCCTACCTGTTGGAGTATACTATGTGTTTCTCAATAAAAACAACAACATGTCAACATACATTTGTATATTCTCTTCACACATTTTCACCAATATACTGATGGAGTCTCAAACAAATATATCTATTCATCCTTCTTCTAGTTAGGGTTTTGAGAATCTACAATATAAAGGACATCATTCTACTATAAAGGATGACCTCCTGAGAGGTCAAAAGGTCAAGATAGTGCCTGGTGGATTTTGAAATCCCAGGCCTTAGGCCTTTAAATAGGGCTCACAGATTACAGAACACAAAGTACAGCCCTGCCAAACTAACTCGGGGCAAGACAGAAGACTAGTGTGTCAAGCAGTGTATATTACACAAACTGTTTTTTATTGGGACAAAGATCTGGGACAAAACGTGTCTTTCAGTGAAATATTTCCATACAGATTTTTAAGTAGACCTGTTTCATTTTACACTGTAGATAGCATTATTCTACCCCAGCACGATAATGCTCACTGTTTTGCATGTTATTTCTGAAATAAAATTACATAACTCAGTTTTGAAAATACAGCAAAGAAATAGCTGTGTTCATGGTTTGAACCAGTCTGTGATGCAAAAGTCAACCAAAATTAATTTTAAGGTAATTTACATTAGCTAAAAATATATTTTCTGGATTTCATTTTTACTCACTGTTGTCTGCTATGACGGATGGTGTTGTCTTGCTTTCATGAACCCTTCGTTGTGGCGAGTATTTCCGGTGCCTCGTAACATCTATAATTACATTACATCTGTCCTATCCGCAAATCCTCCATACATCATCATCACAACAATTCCATTAAAATGTTTTTATAAAAAGAACAAATGTGTGTTTTCCAGCCAGAAGGTGGAGGATAATGCCATTCAAAATGCATTGGACGAAACATTGGACAAGGTTAATCACTCAAACCTATTTGTTTTGAAATGTTGAGAAGGAGTTGGAGCTATCAAAGAGAAGAAAAATGGGGGAGGGGGTCTACGTGTTTGATTTTATTCTCTATTGTGTGCTCTGCAGATATCTTTAACTCACTCTCTCTGTGTGTTTCTATGCCCTTGGTATTTGGAAGGCACTTCGTCACATGGGGGTGAACTTTAAAGCAGTGCAATCACAAGGGAGGTAATTACCAAAAGTTTGGAGGAAACGAATGAGGAAAACGAGGATTAAACAACAAAGACTGTATCGACCAAAGTGTTACGGACATCATTTAGAGAATAATATTTTTGCTGTTTGCTATTTTATTAGGCTTGTCTGACAAGCTGGAAACAAAAGTGCACACATACACACATAGGCAATATAGTGCTTACACATAGCAATACACACCACGGGTTAGTTTGACAAGGTGGGAACAGACACAATCTTTACTGCCCCAAATATGTATTAACTAACAGCACCTCCAGCCAAAAGGGTTGACGACAGGTCTAAAAAGAAAGTTAGCAGCTTATGTGATGTAACAAAGAAATTGAATTGGAGATTGATCACAGCAAGGATGCATTGTACAGTTTGTGCCAAAATCAATAATAAACAGTTTCATTTCCAAAGAAAATGGCCTGTCAGCAGTGATTGATGTATCCAGCATCCAGACATCCATCAGAAAGACAGCATATTTCTACACACTCAAAATTAAGTGATTTAACAAAATAAGAATACTTGAATAATTGTATCATGTTAGCAGCAAATGAACAATTTGGCTTTTTCCAAATCTGTCAAACGGGATACTAATTTGGTTTTCTTTCCATTCCTCTCCCCTCTTGTCCATGTATGGGAAATCAAAAGGATTAACCAAATACACACCGCTATACCTGTCACTTTTAAGGTGCATTCACATACACACAGAGATTCACCGACAATGTCTAACGGCTTATGAGGTCTTGTGGTAGAAGGTATGTTCTCGTCTGATCGCACAAGCAGCGGGAAGTCTAAGGGAACGCCAATTCATTGTGAACACTTTCAGGCACTCCCAGCTGATTAGGCTGCCATAGTGCGAATGGTTCTCCCAGAGTGGGATCCCAAAGATTTAACTTCTGTATTGCCACAGATCAAGGCTATAAAAGCAATGTCTCTCCAATAAATTGTAAACATGCTCTAAGAGAGCTGTATTTTTCTTTGTGTTACTTTTAAGAGCAAATTATAGTAGCAAAGATTATGGACATTCTTTCGAAAAGTTGTGAAACATATGAAAATAATTGCAACAGAGAACAATAATCTATTGTGAATATGAATATTCAAGGATTGATACTGCAAAAATGTTTTGCATTGCTTTGAGAAAAGTATTATTTTAAGGGGCCATGTGTAAGATTTTTTACTTTACTACTACAATAGCATAAATACAAGCCAAAATGATCAGCATGTTTTATTTAATATTTCTCTACAGAATAGTTTTGAGTACCTATAATTTTGCATTGACTTGATCTCTTCATACACTTGCAGTACTATCCTTCCCACCCTAAACTACTAGCTCGTACTGTTCCAGGCCTGTTTTGGTGAGGAAGACAAGGAGGAGACGAGTCAAGTTTTTTTATTATATTCAGCCCTTGTTAATTTTCAAGGCAGGATTCTACACATGCATTGCCCCATGAACTGTTTTAGTTCTTCACGACTCAATAAATACATCACTTTACAATTAACTTGTAATGACACTCTTTGTGTGACCAGTTTGTGTGGTTGAGTTGCTGTCATTCTAATTTCTTTGGCACTCTAGTGGCAAGTACATGAGAGATAGCCATCCATGACTATATAGGTTACAGAGCACTGTTGAAAACGTTTAGTCCTGAAGTCTTCAGAAATAAATGGCATTAGTTAATGTTTGAATCATTTAATTAATAAATGACTGAGTCCAAAATGTGAAAGGATACAGCCCATTATCACCCCAAAATGTCATTTTAAGACAAGATATGAAAAATATGGGAGAGGGAGACTGAGATGTGAGTTGGAAATTTACAGAAGAAAGAGAAAACAAGGCAATGGTGGTAGAGACTGACGTGTGAAGGAGCGATACATTTTATGACCCTGTCACTGCCAGCAAAGGGAAATGACAAAAAAAACTATGTAAAGACCCACACGTGAGTCTAGAACAATGTCAATGCCCTGAACCTGACAGTTCTAGATGGCCCAAGGAAAATAGTTTCTATGATTAATCACAATAAGCTGGTGTGGAGGATTGGACCTCGTAAGCGGGAGAGCGTGACGCCCTCACCTGGTCATTACGCGTGTAGTACAGCAGGGAATTGCGCACGGCTGTGATCACTTTATTAATTGGCTCAGCTGCTGTGGAATTCATTATTAAAGATATTAGGTGTGGGACTGAAATCATGTCGTTGAGGAGTAGACTCCTAAAAAAGTAGGCTCGAGGGTTAATAAGTTACTTGGGGCATTCCATAAGAAGGAGGGGGGTCAGGAAGTTGGAAGGATAAAACAAAGGACACTGTTTATCTAAAAACCTATAGATTAACTTTTAGGCTGACCACCACACATGGGACTGATCAAGTGACCCAGGAAAAGGAGAGGAGGGGGACTGGCCAGAAGGGTCCGGCAGACTTCCTGGCGCCGGACACAACAACACCAGTCTCATCTCCCTTGGAAGAGGTCACCAGATGGTTCACC
>JACXGK010014833.1:0-10986 GCA_016801125.1 Novumbra hubbsi | reverse complement strand
TGATCATACTCATAGCAGGCTCAACACTAAGACCATAGATGATCATACTCATAGCAGGCTCAACACTAAGACCATAGATGATCATACTCATAGCAGGCTCAACACTAAGACCATAGATGATCATACTCATAGCAGGCTCAACACTAAGACCATAGATGATCATACTCATAGCAGGCTCAACACTAAGACCATAGATGATGTAACACAACAACAAATGCCAATTTCAGAGGTTTTTATTCATATTGTCTGTCTTTTTCAGGGATAAAGGTGGTATGCAAAATAATTTCTACTTTATATTTTGGAATTCAGGTCTAAACTCATGTTCTGGAAATCAGGTTTTATGAACATCTTCAATTGGCAATTATCTAAAAGTAATCTGGAAGGTTGTTGAAAATCAAAATAGAATTCATAGAATGGACCTATCCTTTTAAATATCCTTTCATATCTATTAGAGCGTCTACCTTGTGTTTATTTATGTCCATTGAGTCATGCCACACATCATGATGAAACTGTCTTGTGCTGTCACCCAGGAAGAGCTCTAACTCGTGGCTGAGTACAGGCTGGTTCACTATGGCTGTAGCCCTGGAGCTGTGTGACCGGGTTAATGTCTATGGCATGGTGGCTCCAGACTTCTGCAGGTGGGTTGTGTTCTGCACAGGCTTCCGGTCCTTCCGACCCAAAAGTCTCAAAATAATAATTATTCATAGGTAACTATTATTATTCACTATTATTATTTATCTTATTTATATGGTTATAATTATTACTATTATGGTTCTGACAAATGAAATGCATCTGCTGTCCTGAATGTTTGTCTTAAAGGGAGAAAGCACCCTTGATATTTTTTAAACATTTTGTTGTTTCATTGTTTCTTCCCAGGGTAATATTATCATATTGCAATAGTATAATGAGTCATCATTGTTCTGAAATGATCCAAAACATTTGAAAGCAATTCAGATTACTTGACATGCTCTTCTAGATCATGTTCATGCACTGAATATTGGAAATAAATAACACACAACATATCTGTATTTGCATATTTTGTTTGTAACCAGCATTTAAACACTGTGGAGGAAAACAACATGCAGAGATATTATCCAGAATAAGATCATTCACAGGGACCATATTTAAGTGACAACACATTTTCTCTGTAACAAAACAAAGTAATTACCAATGGTTTGGCGAGGAACACATACAAACACAAATGGTATATGGTAAAGTGAAGAAGTTTGTGAACTTCCCCTTTAAAAGCAGAGCGTTCTAACGGCAACAGAGGCAGAATGTGGTGGAATCCAGCAGCAATAGATATTAAACTGGTACCCGTGGGACCAAATCAAATGTCTGTGGTGTGTGAATGATTAATGCTGGCTCAAACCCCTCGGAGGCCCGAGTCTGCGGGTCTAGGACTGTCAAGATTATCCCAGGGTTAGGGCCAGCTTTGATGAGCACAATGCTCTCCAGCTAACAATGATTTTTGTGATATCTCTCCCTCCCTCTCCCCCTCTCCCCTCTCCCCTTCTCAGGGCTCACTCCCAACTCTCTGTGCCGTACCATTACTATGAACCATCTGGGCCTGACGAGTGCTCCATGTATCTCTCCCATGAACACAGCCGGCTCGGCAGCCACCACAGGTTCATCACGGAGAAGACGGTATTTGCCAACTGGGCCCGGACGTTTGACATCCACTTCTACCAGCCAGACTGGAGCCCGTCAGCCAATGAAAACCGCACTCCCATACTGGCTCCAGCAGGCTCCTGGAACCAGACTGACAGACAGAATGACAGACAGGGAGAGAGACAGACAGGTCCCAATGACCTAGGGAGGACCTGATGTCTTTTAATTGTCGCCTCTTCTCTCCTTTTATTAAAGTGTATGGAAAGAGACATTAAGGATGTGGCAACGCACACCCATTAGGATGTGTCGGGAGGGTGTGTCTGAGGGATGTGTCTGAGGGATGTGTCTGAGGGATGTGTCTGAGGGATGTGCCTGGAGGGTGTGTCTGAGGGATGTGTCTGAGGGATGTGTCTGAGGGATGTGTCTGGAGGGATGTGTCTGGAGGGATATGTCTGAGGGATGTGTCTGAGGGATGTGTCTGGAGGGATGTGCCTGGAGGGTGTGTCGGGAGGGTGTGTCTAGAGGGTGTGTCTGGAGGATGTGTCTGAGGGATGTGTCTGGTGAACATTTCTGGTGGACGTGTCTGGAGGGTGTGTCTAGAGGGTGTGTCTGGAGGATGTGTCTGAGGGATGTGTCTGAGGGATGTGTCTGAGGGATGTGCCTGGAGGGTGTGTCGGGAGGGTGTGTCTGGAGGATGTGTCTGAGGAATGTGTCTGGTGAACATGTCTGGTGGACGTGTCTGGAGGGTGTGTCGGGAGGGTGTGTCTGAGGGATGTGTCTGGTGGACATGTCTGGAGGGTGTGTCGGGAGGGGTTGTCTGAGGGATGTGTCTGGTGGACATGTCTGGAGGGTGTGTCGGGAGGGTGTGTCTGGGGGATGTGTCTGGAGGGTGTGTCGGGAGGGATGTGTCTGGTGGACGTGTCTGGTGGACGTGTCTGGTAGGTGTGTCTGGTAGGTGTGTCTGGAGGGTGTGTTGGAGGAGCTGTTAAGCTGTGATTATCCTTTGTATTTCATAACAGAACCATTCATTAGAGCTGTCAACAAATGCATTTGGTAACTGTTTTATACTTTAAAAGATTGAATGAATTTAGGGATCACATTGATGCATTACTACCTGTTGTTTGACTGTATAGTTTAGTGTTTTTTACTGGCTGTGGAGTTGGAGGTCAACAATAAAGGCTACTGGCACTGTTTCTATTGTACAGAAAAACAAGGTTATTGTATAATAAGCAGACCTTTCTTACCCTGTTTCACAAAGCCATGAGACATGTTCATGGTACAGTACACTAATATTTAATTAGCCTGAACTCAACCCGGCAGGGTCTATTCCAGCCACCTGGGTTTGCCCGGAGCAGGTTGGTTCATAGCGGGGAGCCTCGGCGGGCCACTGGCCTCTCCTCCCAGATGGGAGCCTGGGAGCCAGGCCCTCCTGTGGCTCCCCATTCCACAGGCTATCATTGACAGAATATTGACCTGCCTCTTGCTCGGCTGTTTATTTTGTCTGTACACCATGAGAGCCGAAGTTGAGGAGGGATCCTGATAGCATTTATTATCAACCCACCTGGACAGGGTTGGGCCATGGGGCGACCTTTTGGATGGGTGTGATGTCTGGCTTTTAGCAGAGCCCCCTCCCGACACCACGGACATGGAGTGGCACACTAATCACGGTGCGGAACGTTCTGGATTCAAGAGCTATTTTATATGGTTGCTAAAGTCTGGAAATGCAGTGGAAATTCTTACATGTTACAAAATGTGTTCACCGTCAATACAGTCTCTCCCTTCCCCTGTTGTATAGGTTTGTGTGAGTTGGATTTGATCAGAAGTGCCATTAGTGTATTTGGTTTTGACATGGCAGATGATTATGTATCCAAACGAACCTGTCAACACTTTTCTTTGTTATTACTATTCCTATTTCAAAAGTGCTTAACTCAACTTAGAAAGCCTACAGTCTGAGGCTGGGTATCAAGTACATTACAGAATGTGTCAGGAGTTAACACCTCTTTCATTTGAGCCGGAGGATAAACAGCCAATGTTTCTTATCGAAGTCAGACACTTTGATCTCCTGAGCTGCAATTTCCAGCATGACACATATCCCCACTTCTGACATCGATAAGCACTGGCTTGAAATGGCAGAAATTACAAATGTGGATATACGCTGGTTGTGCAGAGAGGCTTGGAGGCGGTTTGGAGTGGGTTCCTGAATGATTTCTCAGTATTAAAAAAACATCATCATCTAGTGGACCAAGTTGAGGGCTGCAGTCTAAGATGAATTAGAAGGTTGTTGCTGAAATGGGGATGATCCCTGTCATACAGTACAGTTTGTAAATAAATATATATATATTACTACACTAACACTTCCTACCCAAATGAACGCCATTACTACGACTTTCAGGTGTTTAAAATGTTTTCATTGCTTTGTACATACACTGAAATATAAGATAACACTTAAGTAGGCTTTAGAATCTACAGGCTACACAATCACTTGATCGTTTTGGTCCCTGAAGGCCTGGAGGGAAAAATATTGTTAAACATGGCGGCTAACACTGGGAAATCTATTAAGTTTCTACTTTTATGGCCCATTAATGTTCAGATCACCTCACAAAAGAAGAAAAACAAAGGTATACAAACATACTGCAAGTCTTAGGCACTTGGGACCCTGTGTGGATATTTGTCCATAACGCACCTGTAACTAAATGTTTGCTGCAAAGAGGAGTGTCCTTTGACTGCTGCCTTTTTCGGTGACCTCGTTCTTGCCCGGGACAGCGGCACATAATAGCACAAATCCACGGCCTCCTCCTTTCTGGATTTACCTTATCGGAGGGCATCCCGTGTAAAGACAGCCCAGGCATGTCTCCTCTTCAGATGGCCATTCAAATGGAACTGCAGCTTTATGGCATTTTAAGGTATAACTAGTAAACCAAGTTGTTGGCGGTGGGCGATGGGAGGAGACTGTGTTTTCCCCGCCAAGTGGGCGTCACGGGAAAACTATTAACACTCTGAAGATCAAATAATGTGATAAGCAAAAGGTGACACATGGCAACCTGACGGTCACTGGAAGTTCAATAGCTCAATAATAGTTCAATTAGACATTGAAGATATTTACAGATATAAAGAAAAATGTGATGTGGTGTATACCTACACAAAACACATATATTATTGGAAGTTAGTCTAAAAATCCAATGTGGAAGAATTTAAAGGCCTATTGACGCATATCTGCATCGAAAAGCGCACCCGTTACATTTCTATTCATATCTCCAGACTGGTTAAAGAAAATAGCCTACGGTTTCCCCCACGTTGTAAGGGACAGTTTTCCGAAAAGACTGACGTGTCGTTTCACTAACATAAAAAAGCTGAAAAACACACCAGTTACATTTCTATTCACATCTCCGGACAGCTTAAAGATAGAAGCCTACGTTTTATCCACATTGTAGGGGAAAGGCTGCTGCAAAACTCATGTTGTTTGTGTATTTATGTATAGTAGAAGCCTTCCAAATCTCGACCACAAAACACTGTATTTCATGATTTCATCAAAAACCTTTTATCAGAGGTTAATCTGATCTGATCAGAATCAAATCTGATCTTATATTGTTATATAAAGTGATCCCCATCAAGATACAAGGACCCCAAAATGAAAATGTTTGTTGATATTTTACTGTTTTTGAAAAGAATAATGCAGTTTTTCTGTTTATTATGTTGTATGTTCATACAATAAACAACTTAGAGTTGTTTTGAACCCCAGGCGATGTTCAACATTTAAATAAAAAGCCCTACCTGTAAGAGGATACTATGTGCTTCAAAAACAACTACATGTCAACATACGTTTTTATATTCTCTTCACTCATTTTCACCAATATACTCATAAAGTCTTCTCAAACATTTTTATCTTTTCATCCTGCTTCTAGTAAAGGGTTTTGAGGATCCACAATATATAGGACATACTTTGTGACGATTGTGGGTCGAGGTCTGTGTTCACAGCCAACACAAATCCGGTTTCCATTCTGATACATCGCATCATAACTTATTCAGAGCTTATCTAGTCAAACAGCTTTTAGTGAAAGCCCCTGTGAAAATGCAAAAATAAAGTATCTTGACAAATCATCGTCTTTCTGCTAGACTATTTAGGGATGTTTATCTGTATAGAAATGGGCAGAATAATATAACTAAAATAAAATTACCATTCCGTTTTTATTTTTTATTTGGTACACATACATACTATTTAGAAGGATGTGCATTCTATTTCAACGTGTGTCCAAACAGGAAAGAAGTCTGATACAAGCCTCTGGAACAAACGGGGTTAGTTATGAACCAGTAGATGGAGACATACTACCAACCTTGAAAAATAACTCATGTACATACCTATTGCTCAAAAACACAATGGGAACATGTAATCATCACAGTATAACACTAAGTCAATTAAACTTCCGGGATATCAATCTGTCCAGTTAGGAATCATAAGTGATTGTGAATCTATGTCACATTTTGTTTTGGTGCAAATGAATGTGACAACAGGTGTACTGGGGAGGCAACAGCAGGACAACCTCCAAAATGGAATGGTTTTGCAGGTGGTGACTACAGACAATTTCTCTCTCCTTATCCTTCTTGAATGATTCTTCTCTAGTTTCGCGTTTTGCTAGTGTCCTATTCAGGTTGTACAGGTAGTCCAGCTCTTTCAAGATGCCACATCCATACTTGCCTTACAAGAAGGTTTGCAGTGTTTACAAGTACAGTCTCAAGAGCATGTATGAGATACCAGCACCCAATCGGTTGGTGATTTTGGTTTTCATTTACCGTTGTTTGGTCATTTTGTGCATTACACAATGTACAGTAAAGATTTTGATCTTTAGTATATTTTGTTAATTGAGACCAAATGTATGAAGTGGTGTACTATTTGAATGCTTAAAGCTATATTTGACTTACTTCGACCTGTTGCAATCAACACCAACCTACAGAACCTCACAGAGTTAGTTTTCCTGGTCCTCAGGACAAAGCTACGAAACATCATAGAGTTATTTTACTTGGTCATCAAACCAAGCTACAGAAAATCAAAGAGTTATTTTCTGTGGTCATCAAAACCAAGCTACATAACATTACAGAGCTATGATATCTGGTCATCTGGACATAGCTACAGAACATCACAGAGCTATGTTATCTGCTCATCTGGACCACCTTATCCGTGAATCATATAATAACTGCTGCAGACAGACATGTCATGTCAAATGTAGCTATTCAACCTCATGTGATAATTTTCTCCCAACCTTAACAGAAGCAGTGTAGCTTGTGATGTGCCTGTAATGTTTATAATCAAGGCCATGTCTCCCTGACAAAAAGTTCCGATCAGTGTGTTTGCTTTTCTCAGGATCAGTCTGTTCCCTGTTAATGTTTTAGAAACGCTTGAGATCTGACAAGTTAATACCCAGTCTCCTTATGTGGAGGAGCTACACTGTGTACTTAAATGTTTTCTTTGATGTTTCTATTAGTATGCTGAGTTCTCTTACAAAACTTAACATGACGATTCAACTGACAAAAGTTTAAAAAGTTTGCCTACTTTATGTTTAGAATAGGTATTGAAAAACAATCATAAACAATATTTTTTACTTGGCCATTTCAAATTTCACAGATATATTATATAGTTCTCGTTTTCTTCTTTTGTATGGATGACATTATTCAAGGTCACAGCGAAGTGTGATACCAGCACAGAGGAAGACTAAATGTATTCTCTGTATAAAGATGTAAAGATGTATATAGGAGTGTGTTAAAGGACGGATGGGGGATGATAGGAGAGGAGTGTGTTAAAGGAGGGATGGGGGATGATGGGAGAGGAGTGTGTTAAAGGAGGGATGGGGGATGATGGGAGAGGAGTGTGTTAAAGGAGGGATGGAGGGATGATGGGAGAGGAGTGTGTTAAAGGAGGGATGGAGGGATGATGGGAGAGGAGTGTGTTAAAGGAGGGATGGGGGATGATGGGAGAGGAGTGTGTTAAAGGAGAGATGGAGGGATGATGTGAGAGGAGTGTGTTAAAGGAGGGATGGAGGTACAGGGTGGTTTAGGCTGGAAGCACAGAGGTTGATACAGGGGAAGATGATGAGGAAGGCCTGGGGAGAACACATTGGACCTGGATCTAGATAATATATTTTTGCAATGGTGGAAGAGAGACACTGAGGCTCAGGAAGCCACTGGTCAAGATTCATTAATGGAGCCTTTAAAACGTATCTGATGCAGCCCTTCCAGACATGAGGTCGCAGAGAGCCGGCATTACCTTCAATTTCCCCATTTCTCTCAATGTGCCAGCCTGCCAGCCGGCCGGGGAAGCGGGTGTATTAGAGAGCCATGTAGTGGGCGAGGCGAGGGATGGTGTCTAACTACCATGTGAAGGTACTGTCTCGGTACTCTCAGCACAGACCACAGACTGAATGGAGACTGAGGGTTGCTACACATCATTTCTGTTAACATTAAAGGAGCCCAGTGATCCGTTCCAAATGCCCCCCTATTACCTATGATGTGTACATCGGCTGAACAGGGACCATATAAATGGAATAGGGGTCCATTTGGGACGCATATCCTTACCTTTCCAATGTGTCATGTCATTTATTCAGGTGTTATCAAAATTCTGCTGATGGAGGAGGGAGTCTGTCCATCTCTTCACTGCACAGGATGTACCTAGACAGGAGGATTGCTTCTGTAACCATGGAATAGCTGTCAGGAAATGTCTGTGATTTTACGGCTTCGTATGGACTTTAAATACCTGCCCCATGCAATTTATCATGAGTCCACTGTCAAGCTTGTCGTCAACATTTACTTTACGTTATGGCAAGCAGTAAGGTTTCCGTATTAACAGGTTATTGTCAAAGGGTTTAGGTATTCATTAGCTCAAAGTGTGTGAACTCATAATGATATTGGGGTTAAATAAAATGGGCTTCAGGTCATAAATCTCTCATCTACTGCTACCGCCAGAGTGAATGTGTAGTTTCCTTATGTTCAGAGAGTGAATGTGTAGTTTCCTTATGATCAGAGAGTAAATGTGTAGTTTCCTTATGATGGGAGAGTGAATGTGTAGTTTCCTTATGATCAGAGAGTGAATGTGTAGTTTCATTACGATCAGAGAGTGAATGTGTAGTTTCCTTATGATCAGAGAGTAAATGTGTAGTTTCCTTATAATGGGAGAGTGAATGTGTAGTTTCCTTATGATCAGAGAGTGAATGTGTAGTTTCATTACGATCAGAGAGTGAATGTGTAGTTTCCTTATGATGGGAGAGTGAATGTGTAGTTTCATTATGATGGGAGAGTGTATGTGTAGTTACCTTATGATCAGAGAGTGAATGTGTAGTTTTCTTACAATCAGAGAGTGAATGTGTAGTTTCCTTATGATGGGAGAGTGTATGTGTAGTTTCCTTATGATCAGAGAGTGAATGTGTAGTTTTCTTACGATCAGAGAGTGAACGTGTAGTTTTCTTATGATCAGAGAGTGAATGTGTTGTTTCCTTATGATCATAGAGTGAATGTGTAGTTTGCTTATGATCAGAGAGTGAATGTGTAGTTTCCTTATGATCAGAGAGTGAATGTGTAGTTTCCTTATGATGGGAGAGTGAATGTGTAGTTTCCTTATGATGGGAGAGTGTATGTGTAGTTTCATTATGATGGGAGAGTGTATCTGTTTGGAAGTCAAATCAAACATGTTGGACAATTAACTCACGCATCCAATACAAATCTTTTAGTTAATTTTTTAAAATAAATTGTATGGGGTTCACACTGAAGTAGTTCACGGTACAAACATCTCAAAATCAATAAAATAAAACCCTCAGTTTATGAGACCCAAACACATTCATGGGAATACTTCTCGATCATCCTTTTGGATTGCCCTCACGGCACCAAATTATTCTGTTTAAAATTATCTTGGAATATATTCTAAATGTGAGGTGCTGAAAAACTAAAAGCTTTTCAACCAAACTCTGTGGAGATTGCAGATATCCCTAGAGATAATCATCCCTGAGACCGTGTTTCATAGTTTGTACTTTGTATGTCAGAAAAGAAGCAATGTATGGTGGTAATTTATGCCAAAGTGTTTTTACAACCAAAATAATGGAATGCATAGACCTACTTGACTTAAAAGAGGGCAAACCTACTTTCTGATATAAGCAACCATGATGCATATTGTAACAATCACCTGTAATAAAACATCATGTTCTATGATAAACACTGTTTAAACCATGTAGAGATTAGGGCAAAGATAAACTGCACTAAAATCATTATTGACACCCAACACTGTATATTTCGTAGGTACGCTGTGGTCAAAATAACTGCGTAACAAACAATTCCCACGGCCCTCAATACCCCTGTACCAGCCCTCCACATCTCCATCTACGAGGGCTAATCCAATCACGCTGCTAAAGCTGATCAATTGCTTCAGTGATTTCAGCATTAGTTCAGTATTTTAAAGTATCTTCAGGTTTTATTGCCACTGACAATCTAGAATGCGTTTCCTACTTCCTAGCCAATAACTGACTGTTACCAAGACAATGTCATTGGGATGCACCAAGGGAGGTGTTCTGTTAGTGCATTCCTCTCATCATTCTCCAACCTGCCAGAGACATAACTCCTGGAGATCTGACCACCACTGAGTGGCTGCTTTCAGGAAATTAAGGGAAATGCCCAAAGAATGTGCAGATAAATCAGAGGCTGTTGTGAAGATGACAAGGGTGTTTGTCGGTTTGTTCTGCATTCATTTCAGTGGATAATGGGGCCTCCATTAGGATGTGATGACAACATTTCTGATCCTACTTTGCATCTCATCTCCTTTATTAGAACCATCTCCTCTCTGCCACTGAAGACACAAAGCACATTTAGATGAAGAAATAAAGGAATGTGAAATTCCATAATGTCACACTATTTCAAATTAACATGTTGGCTGTGAAGAAATAAACAACAATGAGTAAATCAAATCAAACATGTTGGACAAAAACTCACGCAGTGCATCCTATCAAATGTTTAATTAAAAAAAGATCACATTACAAGCTCCTTGTTAACAATGGAGTCACTTCAAAAGTGCATCGAACAGATTTCTTTTTCATCAGTCCGTCCCTTCCCACCTCCCATCCCAAAACCACCTTGGCTTCTCGTCCCACACCTTGAAGAGTGCTTTTGGAGATTACAACAACTGCCCCCTTTAGGTACTGCTAAGTGGAGTGTAACTAGATCGCCAGTCACATCCCCAGAGGGCCGTAGGGGCTACTGGTAAATCTCCTCTGGATAGTATGTAAATCAATCTAACAAGTAGTATCTACTAGATGGTATGTAAATCAATTTAACAAGTAGTATCTACTAGATAGTATGTAGATCAATCTAACAAGTAGTATCTACTAGATAGTATGTAAATCAATT
>JACXGK010014832.1:0-11131 GCA_016801125.1 Novumbra hubbsi | reverse complement strand
CAGAAACACACATATAACACACCACCTGGGGACAGAAACACACATATAACACACCACCTGGGGACAGAAACACACATATAACACACCACCTGGGGACAGAAACACACAGATAAACACAAACACGGTTCTACCTTGTTCTGCTCGGTGGGCAGCAGGAAGCTTGTTCCGGGCCTCCAGAACTGCCGGTATCAGAGCACTGAAGGGGAAGGTCTGGAGTACGAGGTCCTCACTCAGCTCCGGGCCCAGCTCCACCATTTCCCCCTCGCTGCCCTCCAGGATGACATCGACCATGTCCAGAACGTCTGCAGAACACAGCCGCACAACGTCAGGCCCACTATTCGTGTTAACGACACGCCCTTTCAGCGCAGTGGTTATGCTAATGTAGTAATGTAGCATTTGCATAGAATGTCATCAGAGCGCAAACACACACAATCCAGTGTTCTAACAGGTTAGTAACAGTAGCGTTCATTTAAATAAGGAACCATCTGTCATTATTTGTTTATTTAAATAAAGGAAACATCTGTCATTATTTGTCCATTTAAATAAAGAAGCATCTGTCATTATTCGTTCATTTAAATAAGGAACCATCATTATTCGCTAATTTAAATAAGGAACCTTCATTATTCGCTTATTTAAATCATGAACCATCTTTATTCGTTCATTTAAATCAGGAAGGATTAAAGGCACAGCGAGAGGCTGTGTGTTGCCGGGAAACCAACCATCTATGTGTGAGATGGGGATGCTGACGGCGTCTCCATCCTGACCACTGAGGTTGGCCTGCAGGTAGGCTGCTTCCTGGACCAGGCTGGCCACCTGGTCTGCGTAGGTGTGGGGGTTCCCCATCAGTCGCCCCAACACCTGGGGAACACAACACACAACAGACACACACTTCAGGATTAGAGGCACAAAACAACACACAGCACGAACTTCAGGATAGGAGGCACAACACACAGCACAGACACACACTTCAGGATACGAGACACAACACACAGTCAATCCAAAACATCCCTGACAGAGAAGGCAAAACGCAGAGCAGAGTAAGAGCAACTGAGCTGAATTCAACGGTATCTGCCTGGACTACGGCTATTGGTTAGAATAAAACACACAGATGTAGAATAACTAGAACCTGACCCCGATTTAGGGAAAGTACACATCCGTTTATAAATTATGGAAATTAATTAAATTACTGTTTTAAGGTAATTACACATCCAGTTATTCCATTTCTATGCATTTAATTCTATATAATGAGTGAATTACAAAAGCTTCTCTTAACCGACCCTCTCCAGGAACTGGGCCACCGTGTCCTGCTGATCCGGTTCCAGTCGGGTCAGGTGACCGAGCCACAGCTCCAGCTCAGACCAAGTGTACTCAAACACTCCACTGTCCTTCAGCGCCTGCAGATCACAGGGGAAGGGTTTCCGTATTCCAAGGCATTAGTGCCCAGGGTTTCAGCAAGTCAAGCCACTTCGAATACATCAAGGCCATTTCACAACACCCCACGCACAAAATACATGACACCTGTACATTTGACTGAAGTACCCACCGCTGTTAGAGCAGCAAGCCTGTTGCTAACAATACCGTAACTGGCTGAACTTCGCTGGACTGTCGTCTGTGATACGACCCAACAGAACTGAGAAACGCCAGCCCTTGTTGGAGGCTTTTCACAGCATTTATGTGTTTCTTACACTTCATATGGGATTCCACAGATTTAACCCCCATTGTGCAACGTTTGAAAAACATCTTGCAAAGAACAGTGATGAAAACACTAGATAAACACAAGATATTTTAGGCCTTTTATTTAAATCAATTAATTTAAGGACTTGTCATAAACCCGCCGAAACCCAAGCGTCTTTTTGGACACAGCCAAAACTCAGTTTAACTGTGGCGGGACATCTCCTCACCTTCAGCACCAGTTTCCTGGTGGACAACTTCAGGTGACTGTTGATACTGCTCACAAACATCTTGAGGAGCAGGTAGAACACAGACCTCTCCCCGGAGACCGCTTCTGTCTCCACACGATCCTGGCAGAGGACAGAGACGGAGCAGGAGAACGGTGAAATTAGCCCGTTAGCAGACGCTCTTATTCAGAGCAACATAAACGGAGTGTTTGACCCACAATCCAGGCGCCGCAAACACTGTGTTCTTCCACCCCAGGGGCCTGCTGGGTCGGAGACAAGGTGGTCACTAAAGCCTCCTCAACGCTCACCTGAGCTCGGAACCAGGAGAACCGGTTGGTGGGCAGCTCCAGGGCCAGCAGCAGAATCTGGTGTTGGAGGACTGGAGGAACCTCCTGCCTCACACCTTTCTCCGATACGATACCTGGAGAGTCACAGCACGATTTACCCCCACGTGATCACGGAGGAGTCACAGCACGCCCTTTTGACATGACAGACGTACTCCACACGCACAACACCAACCGTTTGCTTAACACATCAATGTATCGTCCTTGCACAGAGTTTACAGGCCAGTACCTTTGAGCAGCTTGCTGAAGTCAAACTTGCTCTGACTGACCAGGTGAGGCACCACTTTCTGATAGAGACACATGACCTGAAGGAGGAGGGCTTTCAGGAGGATGACCTCAGGCGACTCTGGCCCCAGCGGGGCTGAAGAGGAGACAGACAGCCACGAGAGACAGACAGCCACCAGAGACAGACAGGCACGAGAGACAGACAAACAGCCAGGGGAGAGATACACGATGTAAAACACTTCAAAACATGGACCAAATTCCTACAAAGTGTCGTTATGTAACCCAAAGCACTATCAAGGGGACCGGCTGTAATTTCAGATACATCGACTTAAAACACAGCATATTGGAAGCATTACGTGGGAATACATGACGCGCAAATACAAGCAGTATAAATGATGTACCGGCCGTTCCTCCGACTTTAGAGGGTTCCTCTGGGACGTCGCCCTCCTCCCTGATCGTCTTTCCCTCGTCCGTCCCTCGGTCCCTGGTCAGGGACTGCCATTTGGACACGATGCTCGTCATGTCCGGCAGAACCTACAGACAGAAGATGGACCCAAGGGTTCAGTAAATCCCTTTTAAGCTTTCACGGTGGTCAACACGAACCCGCTGTGGTTCCGACTGGAACGTCATGCGCATCACCTTGGCCAGCGCCTCCCGATACAGCTGCACGAATTCCTCCATGGAGGCCGGAGAGTAGACATCAGAGTGGAGCCACACTGACGGATCCAGACAGAACTCCATGTTCCTCTGGGCTCGCTTCAAGAGGAACGACATCAACGAAAGAGTTGTGTGCTGCACCACTATGTTCGAGATCTGTGTTGGGGTGGGGGTGGTGGAGAATAAACATGTGATTGGATGAGGGGTGTACGAGGGGCAGGGATGTAACAGACGAGGGGGTGGTACCAAGTGTCATGGGTCAGAACCTACATTGAGTCCCTGTGTGAAGAAGACCTTGTTACAGACGGGAGGAAGCGACGTCACCAGCACCATTGACAGGAGTCGGGGCAAAGGAATGACTTCTCTGGCCTGAAAGGCCTTGGACACCTCCGGCTGAGACTCGTAGATCTAAAAGACAGGTAACGTTGTACAGGCAGTCAGCTGAGAGGAGGTTCAACAGAAAGACGATAGATGATATAACGATGTTACAGTTGGAACTCAAGGAGTGACTAGGCCCTTTAAAACCAGGCTATTAACCTTCTTCAGCAGAGTGATGTTGTAGGTCCAGGCAGAGTTAAGTCGTGGCGTGAAGGAGAACTGAGTCTCCTTGAAGAATCTGGGCAGGAGGTCCGGGCTGACCCTCAGTATATTGACCAGAAGGTCAGACACCAGCTCGTCCTCTGCAGCCTGTTTCAGGCTCACCACAAACTGCAGCAAGACGATGTTCCCAGCCCTGGACAGAGAGAGAACACAGAAAACAGAGAGAAAATAACAAGCAGGTAAAATAACAACACAATGTGTTTTCTGCACCGCAAAGACACACACAAACAATGTTCATGTACGAAGGTAAAAACACCCTCAAGGCTACCAGACCTAGGCACGCCCCTTCAGTGGGGTGATATAGAAAGGAAAGGCAAAAACAACAGCCAATCAGACAGAAAGCGGAGGGTTATAACTGGGGCAGAGGGGAAATACATAAGAGTTAAAGAAGGGTGGACCAACCCGTGCTCTTCTGACTCACTCAACCTTTCCTGTTCAACCTCTTTTTGTTCCGTTGTCTTCTAATAAAAACGGTGTTAGTAAAAAGGGGACAGATCCCTGACTGACCGTCCCGCTGTCCCAAAGCTGGGGTCGTAGAAACTGATGCCATGTTTCCGGGAGCAGCAGAGATCCAGAAGGAATTTATGGACCAACTCCCTGACCACCATCTTCCCGGCTTCATCTGCATTCCCTGCCACCTGGAGAAGCGGTCATTCAGAACCAATCACGATGCAGCAATGATGAACATCCCCGAGTGCCTGAGACAGCAGAAACGAGGGCTAATGTGCCGAATAAACGATAAAACAACCTTGTCGTCGTCGACACTGGCGTCCACTATGCCATTCCAACGGTAGAGAGTTGCTATCTGGCCCAGGAGAGAGGCTGTGAAGAAACGGACCTTCTGAGTCTTACTGATGGCTTTACTCCATACCACCTGGACCAGAGGAAACCCACTGTTACACCACTGAACGACTGCAGTTATAAGGCATTATGTCACCGTTATAAGGCATTACGTCACAGGTATAATGCATTATGTCACAGTTATAAGGCATTATGTTACAGTTATAAGGCATTACATCAAAAGGTATAATGCATTATGTCACAGTTATAAGGCATTATGTTACAGTTATAAGGCATTACATCAAAAGGTATAATGCATTATGTCACAGTTATAATGCATTATGTCACAGTTATAAGGTATTACGTCACAGGTATAATGCATTATGTCACAGTTATAGGGCATCACGTCACAGTTATAAGGCATTATGTTACAGTTATAAGACATTACGTCGCAGGTGTAACGCATAACGTTGCTAATTTGTCTCGACTAAACCATAATGCAGCAGTGACAAGGTGAGGAGCCCACAGAGCCGACCGTGCCTTGGTCTGCAGAGTAGACAGGATCAGGTTGACCATGGAGATACGATCCTCATTCAGTCCGCTGCTTAGGATGTCTGGCAGAAAATCTGAAACGCAACAAAACCAGATTTAAATGCACCAGGTAAGGTGTTCGTCAACCACTCATTGTGTATTTATCACACAATGGAAAGATGAGCATATGCAGTGTAATATTTGATTTATTTTGACTCAACAAAATGTTCACCTTTCATCTCCAGGAGCTGTCCAAGCGTGGCGTTGTCACCGGAGACCAGGAAGGAGAGGGCAAACTGGGTGTAGGCCATGCGAACGTCTGGTCGTCCCTGTGGAGGACAGGAGTGGTCAGAGCACAGGGCGGGTGTGGTCAGAGAACAGGGCGGGTGCGGTCAGAGCACAGGGCGGGTGTGGTCAGAGAACAGGGCGGGTGAGGTCAGAGCACAGGGCGGGTGAGGTCAGAGCATGGGACAGATATAATCTTGAAAAACCAGGCACCGGAAGGTCTGCCTTCCTTTTTTTTTTTACATCTCCCTAGTCATAGACGGGTGCTTGCTTGTGGGCACTCGTAGTGTACTGAAGAGGGAGCAGGGTGTTATTTGGGACAGGAACAAATGTCCAGGCCTCTCACCATCTTATCTCTCCGTCTGGCTAGGGCAGCCAGGCCCTTAGAGAAGTGAAAGTGACTGAAGACCTCTCTGGCTGTGTCTGCTCCCTGGGACACCATGGCTGAGAGCAAAGTCAGGCACTGACGAACAAACCTGATCCAGAGGAGGTGACAAGAAGACATCAAAATGAAGCACGCGCGCACAAAGTATCGCTCCTTGTTCAACATATTTTTTGTTTTTCATTTCTCCAAGACAACCAAGACAATGTAAATGTAAAAGTAAGAATTGTTAGAGCGTGAAACGCTTGTTTAAATTGGCCACATCTCACATGTTCAGGTCGTTCGGTAAATAGAACAAATCTTTCAATTAGGCAATTACTGTAACTGCACATCACTACAGGCTACTGCGTAAGTCTTTAAAGCTGATAGGTGACAGTCACACTAATATTCCGGAGGGCCCCTCTTTTAACACTGTGCTTAAAAGACTGAATGTCCTTTGTCTATTCATTAAAGCATTTTTGGGAGCACACTATTTTAATCCATTACCTATAAGCGTTTTTGCCACAGATCTTGACGAAGCAATGTCACTGAATGTATGCGACAGACCTATACCCGCGTAGCTAACGTACCAGTGAACTTCTACGACACGAAATACAATTGATAGTAACGACTTCTTTATCAAGTAAGTATTTTTTTGCAAACACTTTTATACATGGTTTTGTCGTCCAACCATCATGTACCTGTGATTTTCTGCGCTTAGGGATGTTTGTATGAGTTTCATATAGCAGGAGACGGTCTTCTTGACTATGGTGGAGCCCACCATATTGAAATGAGACAGATCACTGGCCGTCCTCAGCAGAATCATCTCCAAAGTCTGGAAGACCAACATCATCTGCAAACGGACAAGGACAATGGATTAAGTATGCAGGTAGAACAAAATGTGGAACATTTCTGAAACCAGATCGGTATGATTATTCAACTGTAAGATAAAGTGTGGATCTTGGCAGAACCCATTTTTCAGTCGGCACAATTTACCAATGCTGGGTTTTCATTTAAACAGACTGACAGGAGGAAATACTGTCCTTACTTCGTTGTCAATCTTCTTATCTCCCTCCAGCAGATGGAAAATCTCCGAACATTCCACGGAGATCTTGATGTACCCCTCAACCACGTCATACAGGTCAGGGCATGGTAGTTTCTTTGCTATTGATATGAAAGTTTCCAAGCCTAGGGGAGATTACGTTTAGAGAAAGAGTTGGCAGCTGACATATTGACATATTAAGTTACATTATATGTAGACACAACCTTTAACAATCTCATAAAACATTTAAATAAATAGAACTTGTCAGTAAATAGCAGCAAAACCACTCACCCTTCATTGCCTTAAAGGGCTCTTTTAGCATGGCTTTAAATACGGTACCGTTAAACTCTGTTGTAACCGATACTTTTCCTTTCTTCGCCTGCATGTTGGACTGATCAACATCTTCACTTGACCGTTTCTTTCCCATGTTACCGGAGAAATCAATTGAGAAATTGGCTTTCAACTGTGTAAAGACGCATACCTTAGGACTGTCTACACGTGAGCGTCTAAACAAAAAATACGTCCGCAAGATAATAAATCCGGTCGAATATGTTGTAGGCGTCACTTGGTTCCGTATCTACCATGCGGATGAATGAAAATGTCGGAATTACACTGCTCAAAAACATTTATGGGGAACACTTAAATAATACATCGGGTCCTGATGAAGGAAATATATTAAAGATAAAAACGCTTTACTGTACATTGTGTCATTCGTTGAGAACAAGATGACATAACAGTAGTTAATGAAAACCAAAATCACAATCCGATTGAGTCTTGGATTTTTTGGAACAGGCTGTTCCAAATAGTTCTCAATTGAATTCCGTTTTGAGGAACGTGAGGGCCAGTAAATGAATAAACACATTTGCATCGATCCGGATTTGAACCAGCAGGATAACTAAAAGTCAATCTACAAAAATTGTTATCATTCTTATTAGTTAACTAAGGATTCCAAGAGATAACTCTTTTCCCTCCACTCCAGCCCTTAGATGCACTGTGCCTACATGCCTTTTAGCGGGTCTACTAAGAGCTTAGAGGGACTTAGTGGACCCGCACTTATGTCGACATTTCGAATAGTGTATGTGAAAAGTGTAGTATGTTAGAATAGTAGTTAGATAGATAGTTAGAAAACCCGAATTAAGGGATTTGGGGTGAACAACAAACGTTAAATATCGCAGTCCCTGGTGGTCTAGTGGTTAGGATTCGGCGCTCTCACCGCCGCGGCCCGGGTTCGATTCCCGGTCAGGGAACGTCTGTTTTTGTCGAGGAGTGCCTCTTCCGAGGCTAGCGCAGATGTTAAATCGTTGTTTCACGAAACAGAAAGACATAGTTCCTTCAAACCGGAACCAGCGATCTAAAGATAACTGATTGTTCAGACAGTCGGAGGTTGTGGTTCTCCCACTCAGTCTCTGGAGAAAATAGGGAATTATTGAGCTGCTTGTAGCACCTCTCTTCTTGTTGGATAGCACTTGCTTTTACTTGGCAACCATAGAAAATTAAATCCCTACTCTACCATTTTCACACTCCTGAAAGGTTAGAGGAAATGGAAAATTAACAAATAGAACACACAACTTTATCTGCTTTTGCAAAAATGAACGCACAACGAAGCACCATTCATAGATTCATAGAAATGGTGAATAGTTGTGAACAACATGAAGGCTATTACCTTGTTCTTTATTCTATGGCTCTGCATATCCACTTCTGGCCACTCGGTATAATTTATAAATAAATGTTTGTATCATTAAAATGTGTCTCTAACAAAACCTTTCTGAGTGACAAGGCTTGGTGTCAACAAGGTATAGCATGCAATTCAATACCTTAATCTGAAGTGAAAGCATCTTTCACCAAGCCAGTTCCTTCACCGTCACTCTCCAGTTTGGACTTCTGCCAACGTTGGAAGCTTTGAGAAGACATGCTTTTTGCCGAGATAGACTCACTTGCTGTATCACAATAACGCTGAATTAGCTAGTGCTTGACTATAAATACAGGTTGGTCGTCAGGTGAACATTATTTATTGGTTACACGTTGAATGCAGCCATTCCTTAAATCACATTGAAATATAAATTGTACGGAAGTGTAGTTTGAGGGCTGAGCATTTACAGCACAAATATGCTTCTGTCTCCCATCTTCTGCTTCATCCTTCTTCTCCTTGTCAATTCTGTCTGTTCTGGTAAGTTATCAACCTATAATTACCTGATATTAAAAGGACAGTCCTATCTATTTGATCATTTTATATGAAGTAACATTGTGTTGGATGCGTCAGCCAAATACATTTATTTACAAAGCAGTTAGAAATATTTGTATTCAAATTTTGAGAATGTAGTTAAAAAGTTTGGCTGGACAATATAAGCGAAGCCGGACAAGAAGAGCGAATGTCTCTGAGTATGGGACTGTCTTCCCGTTGATGAATAGCGTAGTGACAAACAGGACGCCGCACAGGAGACTGAGTATTGAATCTGTCTGGGGACACAACAAATTAGGATTAGTTATGGATAAAGTGAAACATTGCAGGCTACAAGCTTCAGTAACTACATATACTAAGCCAAAAGAAAATCAGTTTACGGTTATGTTGCTATTGACAAACTGCAACTAGGTGCTAAACCAAGAATCTTACATTTTAACTAGTGCTGACAAAGTTAACGCGTTAACCTGTGCGATTAATTGAAAATACAGTTAATTGTTATGTCGGTGTTAACGCATTTTTCCTTTTCAGCGCCATCCAGTAATAGCTTGACTTTAACAGGAGCTGACAGGATGGCGCTACTATCACCTATAGCGGTTCACATGCCTTCTATAACATATATATAATTGTATTTGTCCTTCATTTCTTGAGTCGTGTTTACTCGGCACTATATCAACAGCCTAAAACGACGATTGAGTAGAATTGATTGAGTAGAATAACAGACTGGAAGCTTTATAAGGTTGGGTCTTGAAAACATTGTTTTTCCTCTGTTAGCTATGGTTACCTGCAAGGAAACACTGTCATCATTGCTTTGCACAAAAAGGGCTTCACAGACAAGGTTCAATTGTTGTGGCTTCAGGGTGCCCAAAAAAGTCCATGAAGCACCAGGACCGTCTCCTGAAGTTGATTCTGCTGCGAGATCGGGGCCCCACCAGGACAGAGCTCAGGAATGGCAGCAGGCAGGTGTGAGTGCATCTGTGCACACAGTGAGGCAAAGACTTTTGGAGGATGTCAGGAAATGCAGCAAAGAAGCCCTTTCTCTCAAGGAAAAACATCAGGGACAGACTGATATTCTGCAAAATGTACAGGGATTGGACTGCTGAGGACTGGGGTAAAGTCATTTCCGCTACGATCAGTCCTGTGTCATGCCAACAGTAAAGCATCCTGAGACCATTCATGTGTAGGGTTGCTTCTCAGCAAGGGAGTGGGCTCACTCACAATTCTGCCTAAGAACACAGCCATGAATAAAGAATGGTACCAAAACATCCACAGAGAGCAACTTCTCCCAACCATCCAAGAACAGTTTGGTGATGAACAATGCCTTTTCCAGAAAGCCTGAATGGCTCGGGGAACAAAAAATCAACATTTTGTGTCCATAGTCACAAAACCCCCCAGACCTTAATCCCATTGAGAACTTGTGGTCAATCCTTAAGAGGCAGGTGAACTGCAGAGGTCTTAAAGAAGAAGGGTCAACTCTGCCAAATTTAAACACATTCCAAAAAATTATGCGATTAATTATTTGAATTGTTTGACATCACTAATGTTAACACTGAATGGATATCAAGCTGGTCGGGCTGGTATTCCAGAAACGTGTGCTCAAAAAAGGGTGTTGAGATGATTGACAAAGCAAAAAGCATTTCAGAATGAGCCAATTTATTGAAAAAACAAAAATTGCTTTGTTAACTTTTGCTGTGTCATTCTGGGCTATTGTGTGTAGATTGAGGAAAAAAATAAATAAACATAAATTATAAATGTCTACACCACCACAAAATCTAAAGGAAGGTAGAGGATCTGAACTGTTCCTGAAGACACTGAAATAATTTTAAATATATTTCTTAGGGCGGATTTTGAGGAAAATCAAGGAGCGTGTGAGTAAAATACACTACCAGAAAGTAAAGCAGCAGGTGCTGATGCATGCAGTCACCCGTGATCCCATGGCTGGAGTGAGAGGCGGGACAATTGAACAATCCCTGGACCACTTCAACGGTCAGAACCATGGAACCTTTCCTCAGGTGAAGCAGCACACATGCTATTAGAGGATGGTTGCAGGGGAGTTTGTTCTCAGTCACATGCTATTAGAGGATGGTTGCAGGGGAGTTTGTTCTCAGTCACATGCTATTAGAGGATGGTTGCAGGGGAGTTTGTTCTCAGTCACATGCTATTAGAGGATGGTTGCAGGGGAGTTTGTTCTCAGTCACATGCTATTAGAGGATGGTTGCAGGGGAGTTT
>JACXGK010014831.1:0-11131 GCA_016801125.1 Novumbra hubbsi | reverse complement strand
GGGCGTCCTGCTCCGCGTCCTCCGGGTCGTCCCCGGGGCCGGCGGCCTCGCACAGCTGGAGCTGCGCCTACGGGGGGGGGTTCTGTCACGTCTCCGCCTACTGGCGGCCACTCCTCTGTCCGCGTAGCCCCCCGGCGTTCGACGTCGCCGGCCTTCTAGGCACCATCGTCCATGTTTGTCCTGTTCCCCATGTCCTGTGTACGCATCCCTCCCTGATTCCCCACAGCTGGCCCTCATTACCTGTGCATTTAATCCCTCGTGTGTCTTGTCTCTTCGTTCGGTATTGTCGCATGTGTTGTGTGTCAGCACGTTGTGCTGTTGAACATTCGAGTGACTCTGTCACTGGCTGTTATCTGTTATTCTGAACGGGAGTTGTCGTGTACACTCCGTGATTACAATAGGGAAATAAATCCTATTCGTCAAACCGCATGCCTGCATTTTGGTCCACTCCTTACTACACCGTCACAAATGGTCAATGGCAAGAGGCCAGTAACGTGATTGGGTATTAAAGGATCATTCCAGAGAGGATGTCCAATAGCAAGGAAGAATGGGAATAAAGTTCACTTTTAAAGCTACAACAATTGGTTTCCAAATGCTTTACAGCGTGTTGTTAAAATAACCTTTTTTAAATGTGATGCTGGAATTAAATTTAAAATAGGCATGTATTTTTCCCGAAATAATAACTATTTTTCAGGTTCAACATTTGATATGATATGTTGTCTTTGTACTAATTTCAATTTGTATGCAGCGTTCCAACTTAGACAACATTTTACACAGTGTCAAAACTTTTGGGGAAACTGGGTTGCACAATGTTCCGCCACACTAAATTCTACACAAAGGAAATACATTTGACTAGAAATGCACATTTCTTCAAAGAAATGAGTTGTATCCCTCTCTGAACTCTTGTTTTCTTACATTTTACAGCAACAGGGATTATAGACCACATATTTAATTCAGTGTGTGGGTCCTTTTTGGGTGTGCAAGGGCATACTTCAAGAGATTGTATGCTGGTTGCAAACTCTAGATGTTTACTTTATGCCATCATTCACTACAAAAACAGTGCAAAGCTAACATTGGCTGTTCGGTGATGCTTTGCCTACTAATGAGGAGGAGAGTGTTTATCAGGTTTCCCGGAAACATGTCCAAAGGCCTCATTTTCTGCCTTGGAAAATATAAAATAAGGAGTTTAGAGGACCATCTTTATCTTTGTTTGCCCTGTTATAAAGTTCATAAAATGCACTCACATTTGGGACTGTTGATAGTGAATGTGTTGTTACTTAGTAAGTCTTTAGACCCCATTTTGAGGTCTCTATTCATTTGTTGATGGATGATGCAATCCCAAACCCTCTTGCAGTGGCTTTCTTCCCTGCACAGAGACTTAGTAATTCACTTCATGAGGAGCAGACATGTCTACATATAGACTAGCCACTAATTTAAAGCCACATAAATGTTGCATTAGAGACTTAATGAACCAGGCTCACTCGTGCATTAATCTACCTGGGACAGGAGTTGAAAAGGTTCGGCCCTGTAGCGGCTACCATACATATACACTGTGTATTACATAGGCACATTTCTACGAGAGCGAGATCTATTTGTATGATGGAAATTGCATTATATTAAAATGTCACTTATGACATTTGGTGCTGAGTTATTGTCATATTTATTACAGAAAGAAATGCAGATTAAATAGCCTACACGTCAACAGCCTTTGCAATAAACCAGAGCTGCTCTCCATTAGGCCCTCAAAACCCTCCAAATATTTCAGTAGTAATCTACAAGCAATTTGAATGGCATGGACACAGTCTGATGGTATTTCAAATACATTAAATGTATCTCTAGACCATCACATTTCCATCTGTTTCCAGCTGTTTATGCATACTAATTCATACATTTGTACATGCCATTACAACAGCACAGCCACTCGTTTGTTTAGAGAAATCTACCATACATTCACCAAGTGTTAGTATCATAAAGAACGTTGAAAGGAGAGACTCAGCTAGGGCCTGTAGGTAAGGGTGACAAGCGGCTGGGCGAGGGCCCACAGGGAGACGATGGCATTGCCCCCGGCCCCAGGCCGGCCCCCCAGCCGGCCCCCAGCCAGCCCCCCAGCCGGCCCCCATCCAGCCCCCCAGCCGGCAGCCCCATCCAGCCCCAAGCCGGCCCCCATCCAGCCCCCAGCCAGCCCCCCAGCCGGCCCCCATCCAGCCCCCAGCCGGCCCCCAGCCGCCCCCCAGCCGGCCCCCAGCCAGCCCCCATCCCCGGGCCAAACACACCCAGCAGGTGATACAAGTAGCTAGTCTTTATGGTGCTGTTTGTGGGCAGTAAAACACAAGAAGAGGGTTATTATCCTTGTATATGTCTGAGAGACCCAGTCCAAAGAGTTCAGTAATTACAGCATATAAATGCTCGGCTGCTTTCATTTTCATTACTTATCGCTGAGCCTGGCATTTTTTTTTTTAAATGAATCGTTTTACCTAATACCGTTGGATAAACCGGTCGTCTTGCATCTTGCTCGACCGAACCGACCGTCTGATGCAACTGTTAGAGCCAGGGTCGATAGATATTAAGTAAGGTTTTCCGAACCAAGAACGCGTGATGGCGGAACCGGATGCCGTTTAAAAGAGACTTGGCCAGACGCACCTGACTGAACAAGAAACACTGTGGGAACGTAATGGTGGAATGTTCAAACTGCTAAAAGGTGAAAATAATAATTTCCTCCGGGGCCGTATGTTTAGACAGAACAAAGCGTAACCACATGCCGACGCCCACAATGTATTGGCAGCAAACCACGGAGAAAACGTTTTCTGGGTTCGAATTCATGAATACGACGTCGTAGTGCGACGGCAAACAGCTTTTATTAAAAACAACTGTTGTGGGCAAACATTTTTTTGCTTAGTCTTCTTGAAAAAACAAACGTTCGGCAAAGCCCCAGAATCCCTGAGGTTTCAATTGGGATTTCAATATCTAATAATTACCCAAAACTGCGAGGTTTGTAAATCTTAGTTTTCCAGTGTTTCTTTTGTTACAGTGTTTTGTTTTTGAAATTGCTATTGTAATTCATTCTCCAAATGCTTTTTTTCATAAAGCATTATATTTGCCCTGACAAGTACAAATCAATAATACTTGGATAATAATGTGGATCCCATTAAGGTCCGCTCTTAGGAATCCCAGGGCCTGATACATAATACTCCAGTATGCAGCAAGGGAAATTGAAGTATCACAACTGATTGCAGCCCATTTTGTGGTTGAAAATGACATAATATCTACGGGAAATCTACAAAACCATCTACTTACCGACTATATAAGTGTTACATCCTTTTCTGTGTCCTCCCCCCAACCACACATTTAGCTAGAAAGATACAGTAAAACGTATCAGAAAAAGATGGATTTTTCTCCAGGCAAAACCTACAAGCTATATCAGAACATTGAGAAGGGTGCTTGAACAGACAGGAAGGAAGGGGACATCACATTTGACGAAAGAAAGAGAGAGCAAAATTAAACACTGGTCTGTTGCTGCTAAATTTGCTATGGTTACCATTCTTCACACTTTTCTAATACCTGTGGTCTACTTTGGTAAAAACGAGTGCAGACATCACAAGCTTATGCACTCTACAGTCTGTGGGAGAGATAAACCCAGTTTTTTGCAGTAAATGAGTTCATTACATTTGGTAGTTCAGATTTACTTAGTCTTCCCAGGTCACCTCACCACATCCGAAGTCAGTTTTCTGTATGACTGAAAATCAAACGATATGTAATTCGACATCTGAAGTAATTGATGAGGTAATCTCTTTCCTTCTGCTGTGCATATCTAAAATCAACCGTAGCAGTATAAATTGCAGTGCAAATAAGCAACCCTGATGAAATGCAAAAAGTACTTTTGGACTTAAAGGTGTTTCCTTTAAAAGCCTTCATAAAAGCATCCAGAGCTTGGCACGGCATTTAAGTACGTGTCAAACTCTTTGTTGCCAATATCACAAAGACCGACGGCCAAGCATTCAGAGACGTGCAAAGCAGAGGTGGGGTTGCGTAGGAACTAAATTCCTGACATGGGCTCATGCGGTGAAAATGGGAAAAAGTGAAGCCCATTTAGTTAAGAGTGCGAGAGGGTGTCTCTGCCGCTGTACGCTTTTAAGGAGCCAGTCATCGAGACTGACTCCTTGCATTTACCATCGCTTAGGTCTGTCACTTGAGCTGCTACCGTCAAAGGGCATGGAAAGCGCATTCTTGTGTGGTATAAACCGTGTCTTTGAATAAAGAGATCAAGTATTAGCAACTAGACTTTGAAGAGACTTCTTGTTTAAAAACAACTGGGTTGGAAGGATCTCTTTCTGGCGGCACTTGTGTAAGTAAACAATGGTGACTGGTTGCTTTGCACACCACATTGCAGCCCCTGCAACCTACCGCTCGGTCCCTAATCCCTGTGTGTGTGTTAGCCATAGCATTCAGGCCTAATCTAGAGCATACGCTTAGAGAGGCTGGGGGTCACCGAGGTGACTAGCTTCACATCGGAATAACGGGAAACATAAACAGATTTATCAAAACTGCTTTCATGACTGGACACAAATCCTTCATTATTTTTACTGAGAACGCCTTGTCACTTTTCTACCAACCCCAGGTTTCAACAGGGTGCCCGAGTCCATTCTGCTTGCCGAAAGGTTGTGCCCTTTATAGTTCCAAAGGCTTCAGTAATGTGTGTTTTGTAAGTGCCTTGTTGGTTTCCAGTTGGACATGTTTGTTGTGGTTGTTGCTGTTCTTGTGTGGCTTCAGTCACTAGAGACTTTTGCCTCGTTGGGCCCTTTAAGTGCAGCATGGGTCCATTCTAGCTGTTGACGTATATTTAACCATTTTACAAATACTCGTTTTTTTTTTTTACAGACTTCCATGCCAAATGTCCAACTCAAGAATATGTGGAAAAGATTACTCTTGTTGTCTAACGATAATGAATGAAACATTTGGTATTTGTACTATATTGTTATTGCACAAAGCATGTCATAAGGTCACTGTGTATTTCACAAAGCATGTCATAAGGTCACTGTGTAGTACACAAAGTGTGTCATAAAGTCACTGAGTATTACACAAAGCAGGTCATAAGGTCACTGTGTATTACACAAAGCAGGTCATAAGGTCACTGTGTGCCCATGGTCATTCTGGGTCATTGTGTGTGCTGTGTTTTGTAAAATGGCTTAGAGTTCATTTAAGAACATGAATCAAGTGGATTATGTAATTAATCCTGAGTACAAATATTTTTTTGTCTGGGATGGCGGAGAGGAATTATGGCAGTATTTCTTATGTTGGGTGATATTCTCTCCACAACCGGTCTAGTGGCAATCGCATCATGCCATCTATATTCTTTCAAATGACAATTGGTGAACAGTTTCCTTACCATTTATTACTCGTTGCCACTTTCTGCCTAAGTATTTGTAACAATTGTTTGCCTCAAACACACGTCTGGTGTCAGCAATCTTTACCCCAGTAAAACAGGAAGTCATGTAAGACTACGTAAGACTTTCTAATGGCTCAAAGAACTTAACATCAATGTAAGACGAGCGCAACGCTCAGTTTCGTTGGTTTTGAAACAAACAATAAAGGGTCGTTTAGCTTTAACTGCTCCGTGACTCTAGGCATCTTCATGCGTGCCTAGTGGAGCCAGTCAAGGCCAGACAGCAGTGTTGCCTCTATGTTTTGGCTTCAGTTGTCCCCGATTAGAGGCAGCTGCCCTGCGAAGCCGCTAATTCGGGATCCTAAGTAAGTTCCGCTGCTTCCACCGCCGGTGTGGTTCTTTGTGTTTGTATTAATGTCGTACGCACACAGGGCGGTTTGGCTTTTGTAAAGAGGGAATAAAGGAGGGTTTCACTACAGCTCTGTGTCCCGTGTCCTGCCCACCACCATCACAGTCCCACTGCGCTTGGTTCATAAGGATGTCTATGGGAGACACACAATTGTTGAGAAGAATATATTAAGAGTTTGTGTTTTACTTAGAATATTTTAGCGCCCGAAAGTATGGGGACTACGTATAGGACATGTAATCGTTCATCATTAACTGAAGCATCGGTAACTGCACATACTGGCACACATTCAGGGCACTTTCTAAATATATCAGTCATCGGAAAGCTCCGTGGGAATTGCAAATTGACAGGTGCCATCGGCGAATGGGAAGCATCGTCAGCCAAGATCAGCACGTACATTAACACACAACAACCTATGATAAAATGCCTAATTGCTCATTTTTTAAAACATTATTAAATAGCATATATAAATGTGTAATTTACCTTTTTGAATGTTTTCTTCAGCCTAGACAACATATAACCATATAGGAACATGGTGGAGAGCAGTACAAACCAAACACAACAATTGGAAGGCTATTCGTGTATTCACATTTTACAGGTCATAGAGAAGCTTAAAATATTAATTAATAAATTAATATTAACACATGGCACAAATCGATAAAAATGGACGGTTGTGAAGCAACGGCAGACATCTGAAAATGCGTCTACAAGAGATTCCCTGATAGCAGATACTCAGACAAATGTGTCTAGTTTAAAAAAACTAGCTTGTAGGTCATTCCAGGCAGCAGGATGCTGGAATTAAGAACGACCAAAGGCCAAGTTTGCTTTAGGAACATCTAACAGCACATGGAGGGCAGAGTGATTTATGGAACCAATTTACCAGAAAACTAGGTGCCTGCTCAAGTAGGGGTTTGTAGATGGGAACGAGCCGGTGGATTCTACATTATGTTTGCACAGATGGCCAATCTACAGAAGAATATAGCATACAGTGGTGGTTCATGTATGGTGGCAAATCTGAGTGTAGAATGGTATCGAACTTTAAGCAGCTCTAGAAAACTCTTTGAGGCAAATTTGTAAATGATGTCGCCGTAATCTGGATTTGTCAATTTTGTTGACCTTGGTATTTGTACCTACCTGACTACTTCAAGCACTGATCCATTACGGGTAGTGAAAGGATCAGTGGGGGAACTGGCTTCCTACTGAGACAGTTTTTTTGCTGTATTTGCTACACTAGGGTGTAGTACAAACTTTTGGGTCGGCCCTACTGAATGCATATTGAATGTGGTTGGATGAAATAACGACAGATGACGTTTATGTAGATGCAAAAGACACTGGGACTTATGCTGAACCTTGAGGTACCGGTTTATAGGTGGTAAGCTGGGAATGTACATTTTCCGATTTAACACACTGAACTCTAACAGGCAAATATTTTGAAAACCTTGTTAGGGATTGTTTGGATGCCCTAATGCTCCACAGCCATCCAAATAATTTGATGGTCAACGGTGAACAATAAAATAGCAGCATAATAATTTGTAACGAAACCGGTGAAAAATACTTGTGATTGTGTCTCTTTTTGACAATATGTCTTTTTTTATTGAACAAAGGGGGAAATGGATGTTGAGGCTTCCCAAGAACTGTCTGGATGTTATCCAGGAACCAGCGAGATCAACATCCTCAATGTTTATTCTTGTGGCATTACAAAACCTGTCCAGGTCCCCATTGTTGGGGAGCACAGACACCCTCCACCTCCTGTTCAGTTTCCTTAGTGGCCAGTCTGCCCTTATTCTTATCCTCTTGCTCATTATCTTTTAGCCTCTTTTCATTCTGAAACATGCAACTTAAATGCCTAACTTCTCGCAGGTTTCCACATGAATGGGGTACATAGTGAGGTCTTAGAATACCTGACTATCGAGAAAATCTACATCTCAATCAATATATAATATCTGAAAAATCGATACAAATATGTTCATGAGATCATAAATGTAGCCTTTCATCTCAATTGTTTTTAACACATGTTTAGAAGAGATTAGGAAAAGTAGATTAAGCCCAAACGAAGAACTTTGTGTTCACTTTGCACTAAAAAGGGAACAGCACCACAGAATTTAAGCAAACCGCATAGAGATTGTCAGAATGGGATAGTGTTATAAAAAGTGTTATAGGGAAAGTGTTATAATCCTGTTGGGAAGTGTAGTCTAATTAATGTATTTACATTACTTATAAAACATGAATTGTAAGACAATGTCATGGTAGATGTTTCAACATAAGACATAGTTCTGTGGCTAATCACACACCACATTGTTTTCCCTGCCTCAAACACCGTAGAAAAAAATCTACATTTCATGTAAACTTCATTGTCATATATAGCTCACCAATGAAAACAAGCTTCATGTTTGACAAGCTTGGTGAAAGTGTTCTTCAACTTGTTTGTTGTATGCGTCCACAGCTGTTAAAGGGTTGCATTTAGGTTTATGGTAATGGCCGCTGAAAGTAATTTGTAGCCTACAGTCCTCACTAATCTACAGAATCTGGAAGTATCATGTTCTGGACAAGTCCAAAGAGTAATGTGAGAACAAACAAACAAGTTCACCAGGTTTAAGGATTTGCATTCTTTGTGCTTGTACATTGTATCTTGCGATATAGGCTACTAGGTAGATGGAGTTTAGGGCAAACTAAGCACTGTGGTCATTAGGGTCAAGTAAGCTTTAGCTACTGTTACATGAGCAAATCCAGATGTATCTTTATCACCAGACAATCTACTCGTTGTGATACAAATTCTGACACAAAATCATAATAGAAAACAGACGCTCACCCTAAAAGATATTTTAATCATATTAAAATAATATGATCTGTTTTGTCCTCCTACTGTCGATTTACATTCATCCATTTGTTTTGTAGCCCCAATGGAATGTTATTGCCTTTTTGGCAATCATGTGTCCATTAATTTGTATGCAAGGTCAGGGAATGTATGTACTGAAGGATATTGAACCCACCGATTTGGTTCAGTTTGTTATGCATGTGAGACGTTGACTTTGGGTCTGACCCAGTGACTTTCCGAGCCATTCATCCCTCTGCAAGAGCAAGCTAACTGCTTACAGACTTCTCCCGGTTAAATTATTGCTTTGGCGAATATTGTGCAAGCGATTCAATCTCAAGCATATTAGGTATGAGAAATTGAATGTCGGACTTGCCATTTTTAAGACCTAAAAACCAAAACCCAATCGGCTAAATATGAGCAAACCAGCATTTTCTATGCACCCACCAGGCTACATAGTTATACATAATCCAGTACAGGTTGTTACTGAAGCTGGTGTGGACGTGTCTAGACAATAGACAATTAAATAAATGTGTCTGTGTGCCAGGACAGGTAGCTATTATGATTTTATATGCTACATCATTTCAATATTATGTCCTTTTTAGGGAACCAAACCCGGTCAAAAGTAGGAATTCAAGCCTCATTAATATTCTAGTTTCATTTTGTAGCTTTGGCGCTCTTCTAAATAGTATGTTGCTGTTTTTCAAAACTCTTATTATCTGATTATCTGTTGTGATTTTTGTGAGAATATTAACACACTATTTTGTGAATAGTACCAAAGTGGCTAAAACAAATTGTAGAATACCCGCTACAGTCTCATCTATCTAAATCCAAATAGGATGAGCAGTGAACTAAACTGTCATCATATGTATACAGCACATTAAATGTTATTCAAGCCATATTACTGTAACTAAATGCCTTGCATTCAACATCTTTTCAGAGACCTGTTTTCATACACAGTGCTTTCTTTCTGTTTCTCTGGCTGCTTTAGGCTCCAGTCGTTTGGGGCAAGAAGGCTCTTCAACTTAAACATATGCCTCATGTGCTGCTCACAGACTTCAAAAGCAGAGAAATGTCTGGGACACAGCTTTTTGCAATCAGTGGTTTATGTCCCTTGAAATAAAGGCCCATGCAAATATGAATTTGTTTTTTCAAAATATATGCTCACATAAACAAATGGAAGCATGTAGATAGCTTGGAAACATGACTGAACATTGTATCTGCACTGCACAGCTACCCAGTAAAACAGGGGTGGCTGCAATCCACAAGCAGCACACACATTAACCTTCCTTGGATTTGTATAAGGCCCCTCACTTTTACCCCCCACACACATCTGGAAGGGCTCGATTTATCCTCATTCTCTGTGCTCAGTTTAAGGCTGATAAAAGACCTGCTTGGAAAAATGAAATATGATGTTCTGTTTCAACTACAATCCATGCCCGCTGCTGTCTAGCAACAGGTGTGATGTTTCCATGCAATGATTTCGCCAGAGCTTCGTGTCAGAAATGTTCAGCTGACTCAGGAATGGTGACTACAAATGTAAATGGAGGGTTATGTCATATGTTCTATAAATATACAAAGAGCTTGATCCTATAACTAGATATGAAAGTGCTGCCCAAAAAGAGGTATGGCCAATGGTCAAGCTTTTTGACACAGGAACCAACGCACTTTGCAGAGAATAAATAATATATCCGACATGTTGTTAAAACATACATTAAAATATACTATGGTAATAGCGTTGTTCATTAGGTACTGAAAATGTGTCATTTAGTAGACATTCCAGGGTGACTTAAAAGTAATGAGTGTCTATATTATTGTACTGTTTTACCAATGAAGGCAATTCAAATGCCCAGAGCAAGATCATTTGTTAATCTAAAAAGATAGGTGTTTAAATTATTGCCATCCACAAAGTGCTTTGTTGATAAAATTAAATGAAAATGCTTTAAAATCCTACTTTGTAAAGTAGCATCAGTTCCAGAAGGTGTATGGTGCCCTGCAATGGTGTACTGTTTCACTGGAAGGTACAAATTACATTACCATCGTAAAGGAGGATGGTGTGTCTTCCCCTCCAGGCAAAGTGAGGAGGACATTTCAGGAGGCAAGGAAGAATCAATCACAGAACTTAGTGACATCTGGGTGGCCAATGGGCTTTTTGAAAGGTGCCTTTTTTGCAACTAAACAGGCATTATTAGGACGAAACACACATGTAAGTGCGCCTGGACTTCCTCAACAGCATCGGCACTGGAATTGGAACCAGGTGCTATGGTCAGATGAGACCAACATAGACCTCTGGCTATACACGCTAGCCGTGGCCTTGGCATGAAAAGAAATGTGGGCCTGCGCCTTCTGAGTGGTACAGCCGGCAAAAGCACCACACGAAGGGCTGAGACACCACCAGGATGTGTCCCAGCTGGTCCTTACCGGGAATTCAATGGGTCTCACATTGCCCAGGTTAGGAAAGAGTTAAGCTAGCATCTGGGTATTCTTGTTTCATCCTATTCTAGCAACACGTCACGGAATACCAGGTGCCAGC
>JACXGK010014830.1:0-11131 GCA_016801125.1 Novumbra hubbsi | reverse complement strand
CAGGAGAGTGTGTCCAGTGGGACTACCTACCTATGTCCAGGAGAGTGTGTTCAGTGGGACTACCTACCTATGTCCAGGAGAGTGTGTTCAGTGGGACTCCTTACCTATGTCCAGGAGAGTGTGTTTAGTGGGACTACCTACCTATGTCCAGGAGAGTGTGTTCAGTGGGACTACCTACCTATGTCCAGGAGAGTGTGTTCAGTGGGACTACCTACCTATGTCCAGGAGAGTGTGTCCAGTGGGACTACCTACCTATGTCCAGGAGAGTGTTTTCAGTGGGACTACCTACCTATGTCCAGGAGAGTGTGTTCAGTGGGACTCCCTACCTATTTCCAGGAGAGTGTGTTCAGTGGACTACCTACCTATGTCCAGGAGAGTGTGTTCAGTGGGACTACCTACCTATGTCCAGGAGAGTGTGTTCAGTGGGACTACCTACCTATGTCCAGGAGAGGATCCTGAACTCAATCCATCAGGCCTCAGCAGAGCTCTAAATTGGGTAAGAGCTGCAATGAGGGTACTAACCCTGAGCACAAAAGTGACACCACTCCACAAGACACCTGAGGCCTCAGGACAGCGTTCCAGGTTGTTTCACCTGTCGGTAGCCTTTTTGCAACTAAACGTTTGGACGGGAATCTTCATGACTTTGCATTATGATCTTTGCTTGGCCTTTTCTGTAATGATTATATTTTTTCTGTCAGGAAAAGGAGCTTTAAATGCATACATTAGACAGTGACAAAACATATATTGTCATTTTAAATTGACAAGTGTATTTACGTTGTTTTCAATTTACTATTCTCCCCAGGGAAAATGTAAACTGAACCATGAAGGTCAATATACTTATGACAGAGTCTCACATCATGCCAGTACTAGACCATAAGACCCTGTTGAAAGAATTCCTACAGCATTCCTAGAAGTCCTTCCAGAATCTTACTATGTTTTATTTAGACTGGCACATCAATGATTCCAAGAAACATGACAACCTAATCAAGGCAATGTGGTATTTGGCAACCTCAGGGAAAAACAGACTTTGAAATTCAAGCTATGGGGCAACAAATATTCCCATTTACTTGATTAAGTGGCTTTAAGAGAATTCCCAGGTGTAATTGACTGCATTCCCCAGACTTCCATGAAACCTTAAGCCATATTTGCAACATTCTAGTAAAACCTTTCGGCTAAACGTTGACATTTTACATTTGATACTCGAGAGATACAAGCTTTCATATTCAATGTCTCAGAACTGTTTTCTTACGAACACAATAACATAAAGTGCACTGCATGAAAATCTTTCAATATTAGTATTTCTCTTTTAGGAGGGTGCAATCGCAGGTAGAATCTGATCAGACTGAAGGTTAGTCTAGGTTCAGTCCTGTGGTCTTACTTATCTGCACAGAATGTTAAAATCTTAATTTCAGTAGAAAGGTGAAGAAAGGTATTATTTTATTTGTATTTTATTGTTGTTTCAAGTGAATACAGAACACAAATCTAACATATGAAGTGCAGTAAATAATCCTGCAGCAGCTTTTACTGTAAAATACAAAGCAATGGAGCTTCTGCAACCCCACCGTGCTGGAGGTCTCTTGTTGGACTCTACTTTTGGTATATTTATACTGTAAATCCTTTACATAATTACATTCAGACTCAGACAATAGATTTGAGGATTCTCACATTAACTTTGTTTACATAGGTTGCTAAGTCATGACTATTCCAATGATTAAACAACACACTTTTTGGGAATCCAAGGCAAAGAGTTCCTTCTTTAGGCTGTTTAAGCCCATGAGTACTACACATAAGAATTGGTTTGTTTTCAGAAATTAATTATACCATTTGGTTTTCTTTCTGCCCCATGCCATATGGGAATGTTTTGCATGGGGCAGTAAGACATTTTTAAAAGTACATTTTCTGAATTTCTACACATTTTGTCATGTGCCGAAAAGAGATAAAAGTATGCAATTTTACAGGAACTTTCCTAACATTCTACAGACGTATTTACCAATTTTAGGGAGTGTTAGATGGAAAAATATACAATAGAAATCGAACATTCCTGATGTATAGAACCCACCAGCGGTTGAAACAAACTGTGTGTCTCAATCATTCTAACATTTGAACCTAGAAAATTATATTTCCTTGTTCCTGATGGATAATGTTCAGAAACATATGCGTATGTTTCTTAGGTTTCCTTCAAAACCCTTTATAAGAAATTGGACACAATCGTCAATAAATCAGATGTTGGCTGAAACTCATGATAGCTATTTTCTACACAGAAGACCATTTACACTTATGGCCTGGTTAGCATATTTTAAGTTTAAATGTACTTCCCTAAACTTTCTGAAGAATTTCAAAAGATACTGTAATTAAAATATTATAACAAATAAATAAGATTTAAGTTGGTTGTTGAATTAAGAATTCCAATTACACACCTATTTACTACAAAAAGAGAGCTAAGAAGGAGGTGAATGACATTTAAGAGTTTACAGAGTCAGGGTTGATGTTTGGCATTATACAGCAATGGAAAGTATAAGTACAATTTGATTGTGGTTGACAGTTTTTTTGAGAGAGAAAGGAAAAATTTAAGAAAAACCCTTTTAAATGATACATGCCAACTGAAAGTGGGTTGAATTCATGGGCATGTTCTACAGATTTATCTTGGCTTGGGCCTTTCAACCCAAAAACTGTCCATCAGTTTTGCTATCAGGAAGACCAGTGGGGAAAATAAAAAATAAAGCAACTGTTGAAAAATGTAATCTTTATTTAAACAAACAAAAAAAAAATACCTTTTACATAGGGATTCTTATCAGTGTTAAACTAAATTGGTCGATTCAAGATTCTATTAAGCCCATAGATACACCCATTACAATTGTTTAGCTTTTTGCAAAGATCTAAAGGCATTTTTAATTAGTAATGGTTTGTTTACAAACAATCAGCTCTTTTTGAAAACATTCTGGTTAATGTCAGAAACCAAATAAAAATATATTTTTTTGTATTTGTAACATTTTGTAAATGTTCGTCAGCTGCATCTAGATCCCTCAAGTAAGTAGTAACCAATATTCTTTAGCAAAATATAACCAACTGAAATAAAGTAGCAAGCAAATGCATCAATAATGGCATCTGTATCAGTTAGGGATCCAGTGGTTGGATGAATTTGCATTGACAGAGAACTGTCCTATCAGACTGAGGACTATTCTTAAAGGTGACCCTAACAATCTTTTACACAGAACAAGCACATTGTTTTCCAATCAAAATTTAAATCTTCTATGGTCATCTTATCTGATGTTATAAACTATAATATTTAGTCAATAAATTCATTGAGTAAATATTTTTGGAAGATGGTTGTTAATACATGCAACATAATTGTTACAACAATGTTTCCTAACTGCAAACTTAAATCTAGAACCTTCAAATTGACTCAAGATGGAGACAAACATCTTTCTCAGAAAACACGTATACATGTAATGGGCCCATTTAACCTGTATTTGGTATAAGGAAAGGTTGTCCAATTAGCCCCAATATATTTATCACGGCCGCAAAGATATTGGCTATTCTGAACACATTTTCTTAGTCAACTAGCAGATGACACCACTGTTTCTTAAAAATTAGCTACAAATCCCATTGGCCTCAGGCTTACACTTAAAATGTAAGGAATGTGAGCTTCCAGACATTTATGATTGCCCCCTTGCTTAGCTAGAGCAAATATGACATGATTAGGCATTCATATTATAAAAAAATTAGATACATGTAGCAATTTAGAACCTTCTGTTTTGGGCAGAGAATACTTGATTAAAATAGAGTTCTAGGTATATACATATAGTCATATTCCTGGACTATTCCTTCTGATATACTTATTTCTATTAACCTAATATTAACTTTATTTAGCCAAATTAAACACACTAGAACAAGGACTGTGAGACAGGCCCCCATTCCAACATCAATGTCTGACCTCACCAATGCTCTTCTGGAACACTTGGTAAAAATGCATTGATTACAGGAAGTCTGGTATCATGTGTACCAACAGGATGTGCATTTGAGCTGTATCAGTCAACTAAAATATTGACTTGGGAAAATATACTAAGCAACACTCTTTTTTTACCTCTGTTTTGCTCCCTGTTTTTTTTCTTTTACATCAACACTAACCTTTACAACTTTCTCATAATTTTCCTTCTACACTATTCCTTCTGCATATCGTGTATTTGTCCATTTAAGACAACTGAATGGTCCTGATGGTGAACTCATCGCTGTCCCAGTCCACTGTACATTGTGCCTCAGTATTCCCTTCCTCTCCTCTGCTCAGCAGGGCAGCAGAACATTCCCTGGGCAGCAGAACATTCCCCGAGCAGCTGCTAAAAGTTGCACGCCAGCTCAGATGTTTGCTTAAAGTCTGAGATCACATCAGATTAAACAACCGCCCTTCCTGTGCCAGGTATCGTGTATCACCCACCATCCTCTCTCAGAGAATGCACAGTGATGGGCCTTTTAACCTGAGATTCTCCCCCCTGGGTCCATATTAACATATGGATCTGACTTCAATAAAAGGTTCACAGGCTACAATCAATGGCAATGATCCCTCTTTTTGTACACAAGCTTGCTTTGTTTCAGATCCAGATCCTTCCCTCAGCAGATCTACTGCTCCAGAACATGGCTGGGATGTTGGATTTCATGCTATGCATTTCCATGTAAATACAGTTTTCTGCGTGAATACTTTATGTGTGTTTTCTAAAGAGTTTTCTGAAGTCTCAGAATAATTCAATAACACTAAAATCAACAACAATTTTGTTATTTTATAGCTTTATTACAATAAAACCTGCCATCTCTCATCAGGCTCCCAAAGGTTTGAATTGCAGAAAAAGAAGTGTGTTTGTCTTTGCCTAAAATAACCCAAGATTAAAAGGAATGAAAAACAAACATTCTTCATGACGCATGTCTGTAAAATATAATTTAATTAATCATAATCGGTGGCCTAGGGTTACCCAGTGGCTTAGGGTCCTGCCACATGTACAAGTAAACATGTACTATTGCAGTATGGGTTTGTAATAGAAAAACACTCTTTCCCCATTGACTGTCTAATAAAGGTTGAAAATGATTAAAAATGTATCACATTTGTTCATGCATTTTGTCTCCCTTGAACACAAGGGCTGGGAATTGTGAGCGACCTCACAATACAATTTTTTTTCACAAAACTACAATAGGTAATAGTGAGAATGCAAAATGTTGGTTTAATAAGTAGAATATTACATGAACAATTCAATACTTCCAATGCAATCCAATTAAAATGTAGTCATGAACAACTGCGAAAAGACATACATATTCCAGTAACCTTTTACAGCCGGCAGGATATATGCGGAATTATTTCTAAGCAAAGCTGTGACCAAAATATCCTACATGTCTTTACAGCTCTAACATTCTGGTCAGTGCCTACAAGTTTCCAGGTCCTACATGTGGGCCTGCCTGGTGTTTATTCCATATCCAAGCAGTGGTCTGTTGCATTTAATAACACAATTAAGACATTTAGTTTTAGAAGACCATAATACAGATAAATCCCTCAAAGCCAGAGTTGTTAGATGCCCAGTAAACCGCTCAATCTCAATCAGAATCTCAATCAGCAAAATGTCAGAGGTAAGAAACATTGGAATTTTACCCTTTCCAAGTTCTTCCAAGTTATAGAGTCAGAGAGAACGGTCAAATCAGTCAAAAGCATACGGTTCGTCATCCTCCCAAATTCTCAAACCAGTCACAAAATACATTTTTGAAATTTGTATAACTATATCTAAAACTCCACACTGAACTGTAAATGTAACGCCTGTATTTCAGCCCCGGTGTAATTACAACCCCCTTCTCACATGACCCAAGGAGTAGCTGAGCCTGATGTATGAAGAACAAGTGGAGTTCTGTGCATCTAGCACGCTGCCGTGTCTGTGTTAACAACAGTTTTAACCAGTACCATCTGACGAAGGATGGATTCATCTTTAACAACTCAAACACAGTGGGAAGATGAGGGGAGTAATTCAGCTATCAAATCTTAATGAAAACATCTGACAGGGTTGCGGGTGTATTGGCATTGTGTGAGTTTTGCAGCAGAGGGTAGAACTAACATATTGTACGAATGAATTCAGCCATACCCTACTACTAAGTCAAAAACTAGAGATAAATTCCCCGTATTCATTACAATGTGGTACGAGAAAAAAAACATGTTAAAGATGAACTGATACCAAGAAACAGTAATCGATTTATCTTCATCTTCACATCTTCTTTTTCTTAGAACCAGCCTAAGGAGCATATTTATGTGTGGCAATTATAATATCAGGTAGGATTGGAATCTTCATCCAATAATACCTAATTACATACATTCCAGACATCCGCTGTAATAGTCTTAAATGGTCCGTTCTGATGACTGTAATTTGTTATTAGGTCCCACACACATGTACTTTTTTGAGACACAGTTCTCTGGGCCAGCAACCCCTACATCGTGCCAAGACAGGGCTCTGTTCATCAGGGCTTGGCCTAAAATAAAACGGCAAACATGGGTTTACGACCGAACACCTCATTATGAAACAGATATCCTGTAGGCCTACAGCTGTGTAAAAGTCTAATTCTTCAAAACCTGCTCCCTGTGAATCCCAACGGCCCAGTTCTGGTTGGTGACCTCGCTGTAGAGTTAACCTACATGTGCATAGATAAGATAGACCATGTATGGAGATCAAGAGATTGTTCATTGCTGGCCGTCGGTCCTGGCAGGGAGCTCTGGGGTTCTTTAATGGTGCAAATCCAATGAGTAATGTCTGTGATGTGTTCAATGAACCTGGTCAGAAGGGCTTGTCATTTTTGCTTGGTGTGATGGCTAATGAATCTATGCACTGCCAGCCTTGGACATTCTTAAAGAGAGAGTGGGATCATGGGCAAACACAACCACCCCACCTATTCTTCCGTACTCGGTCGTCCCAATCCTCCTGGAGTTCCTCCAGGTGCAGCAGCTGTGCTCACTTGGGAAAGAATGACAAGGGGAAAATATGAACTAAAGCTAGTGTGCGGCATGTGCCAGCCCTTAATCATTATTTTTCAAACTCAGTGTTTCTTTTCTAATTTCACAATGCCAAATCCCCCACAGTGTGTGTTGTCATGATTTCTGAGAACGGAGAATTTTAGTTAAGTTGAATGACAATATAATCACACAAATCCAAATGCTACATATTTAGCTGTGCCCATGTCTCTGCCCTCATCATAGAAGTCAGCCTTTTCATTACTCACTACAGAGAGAAAATACCTTAGATTCCCTGAGGACCATATTGAACCATATGAAGACAATCTCTTGGCCCACTTCGTAGAATCTTTTTTAATGATGCTGTATTGGAAAGCATTATGCTTTATCCTTACATCACCCTAATGTGGGTTTTCTTAGCTTTCTTTGTTTAATAGTGAGAACTCGAAGGTGGTAGGACTTCAGTGTTCTCGGTGTAAAGTCATCTCAAGAGTTAATGAAGTCATGGTGTGAGGCAGAACATCTGCTCTCCCTGCCAGTGAAAACATCCGGAAACAATTATGTCCGCACTTCAACAAATCTCTGTGGTGTGGTGAGGAAAAGCAGTAAGGAATATAATTGGTTCTTGCTCAGATTCTAAAAAACTTTAACTGGTAAGAGATATGCTTAAGCTGTGTGAGTTCAGTGGTAAGTAGCATTGGCCAGAACAAAGAAAAGCCGTTGTCCGATTAATTTAGCATGGAGATATGAAATTAAAGAGTGAGCTTCTGTATGGTTGAGTAGGAAAGACTAAATTAAAATAAATTGTTCTATTGAAACCAATTTAGTTTTTTGCGAATTTAGTGCACAAAAACCATTCAAAAACATTTTCTATCATTGTCCCAAAGTAACTGTGCTTTATTTCCAGGGCTGTGCTGTCATGGTTCACCTCACAGCACACAGCCTAGCAGACGCCATTGGCATCATAGTAGCCCAACAACAGGCCAACAACTGAAAGGAAACACTGTCTGAGTTGTTTGAGGTCGGTGACTTTTAGCAGACACAGGGGGGGTAACTTGTGTCTGTAACTTTGACGTTCTTTCCACTCCAGTTCATGTGTTACCTTCTTCATTTTGATCCGTGCCATAAGAAAACACAATATGTTTTCGTATTTGTTTTTAATTCAGTGCTCAAGTTAATATAGAGTAAGTGACACTAACGAGGTCAGCCTCTTCTGAGCTCTCCCGGGGTTCCTTGTTAAAAGGCCACAGTCTTGTTGAACAAAGCGGTCTTTTTAATAAAACATGCACGCCAGGGGCACTGCTCAGCTTCTCCTGCGGGATGTGTATCGGCACTGAGTTCTACCTCTTCACAGGACTCTGAGGCAGAATTAATTTTTAGGACCGAGTGAGAATTCCACAATATCTTTCAGTTCCACATTTCCATCTTTTTCTCACCAAACAACCTAATACAACACAACATATTGGGCTTAAATTTATAATAGAAACATGATCAAGTGTCAACCACCTTTACTGAATGACTGTAAACAGTTTCTCCAATAGATGGTGCTGTATTGTTAGATCGGAAATCCCCATGTTAAGATAAAATCTGGTTGTGTAAATGTTCAACACAATAACAACACAAAAACCACATAACAACAGCAAAGCCGCATTGTAGGCTAGATTTAAAACATCATTTTTCATAGAGCAAAGGACATTTTATGTACGCACATTATTGTCGTTCAATATGACACATTCTTATTCTTACCAGAAAACCCTCTAAAATCTTGCTTTTTAGGAGCCAATCAAAAACCTTGCCATGTAATATATAATCACTACTTGGCTCTTGTTTTCAGATTTTCTAAACATGTCTCCAAAAGGAAAGTTTCACGCTTTCAAGTTTTTAAATTTAATTAAAAACTTTAGGGAGTTGAACGTACCCTGAAGTTGTTACAGTTACCATAAAAAGGGCCATTGCAAATTTTTGTGGCACCATATTTATGTATATCCCAGTCTGGTCTGCGTTTATCATTTGCATACTGGGTAGGGGAAACATGGCAGATGACATTACACTGGGACAAACGGTCCAAGAAACACATGCAGATTTGGCACTGATGTTCGAAAGGTTGTAATTTATGGGCTTGGCAAACCCCAGTGATGTTTTTTTAGGGGGTGACTACCTCAGTCCAGTTTGTAAACTTAGTGTGCCCACATGGGACTTAGCTCAGCCTGTGTTCCTCTCCCTAGAAACTGTTTGAGTATGTGACTCTTAGGATACTGTCATACAAAACCACCATGTTCTTGGCTCTGTCCTGAACAAAGCTCTTTGGTGATCCCAGTGCATTATTGGTACATTCTTCCTTTAGCAAACTAAACATTGGGGATTCCAAAATGTCACTGCACTCGAAAGCAGCAGGTCAAAAATCAGGTCTACGTATTCCCTGTTACATGACCTGCACCGTGTGTGTGCATTACACTAATTGCTTTGCCAAATTTGTATGGTTTAGTGCACTGTCAAAACATTGCTACGTTGTGGACAATTAATTAAAAAAGAAATATATTCCTGTTTTCATCCATTTTCCTGTTATCACATGTAGTTGTTTTAAAATTAAATTTTCATCGATTGTGCTGCAATTTGACATGGCGATGTTGCTGTCCGAAAGAAAGAACGACAAATGATTAAAAATAACAATGATTGTGCCTTTAGTGTTCTTCTACATACAAGCAGATTCTACAAGAGATTTCCAAAACATCTGGGGATTTAATAGTCCATCTGTGGCAAATTCAATTGAGTGGATTGATTTAGAAAGATAGACACATGTCTGTTTAAAACCTCAAAGAATTGTTTTGAGCCATAGTGTGGAATGTTTATTTAAAATGTGGCACATTGGGGTACATCATTGTGAAATGGTAGAAGTTGGAACCCTTTAAGAACCCTAGAGCTAGCTGTCCGGCCAAACTTAATAAATAGGCAAGAGGGCCTTGGTCAGGTAGGTGATCAAGAACCCAATGACCACTCTAATAGACCTTCAGTGGTTTTCTGCAGAGAATGAAGAACGTGCAAAAATGACGGCAATCTCTGCAGCACTCCATCAATCAGGCTTTTATGGGAGAGTGGCTGGACGGAAGCCACTCCTGAGTAAAAAGCATATACGATGCCGGACACAGGGAGCAAAATAATGTTCTCAGGTCTGTTTAGACCAACATGTAACTATTAGGCCTGAATGTCAGGTGCTACGTCTGGGGTAAAACAAGGCACCACTATTACCATCCCGGTCATGAGGCATGGTGATGGGAGCATTGTGTTATTGATCTGCTTTTCAGCGGCAAAGACTGAGAGACAGGGACTGATGAGGATTAAGGGGAAAACATTTTCCTATGAAAAAACTTAAGCCTTAGCACACAGGACCTCAGACTGGGGCAAAAATACATCTTTCAACACAAAACAACTCAAACACATAGCCAACAGAATGCTAGAGTGGCTTCAGGATAAGTCTGAGAATTTCCCTTGAGTGTCTCAGTTCCTGATGCTCCCCATCCAATCTGACAGAACTTGAAAGAATCTAACATAAAGAATGGGAGAATCTGACAAAAAAGTATTGCCTGTAGATTGATGGCAAAGATTATTATCTGCTATAAATTATGTCTATGACATAACTCCATTTTGTCCAAAGGCACTATGTATAAAATTAAATAAACACAATAGAAAATGCAAGGCACTAACAAAGGGAATATACTCAGTGTCTCTATAAATAACAAAACAAAGGACACATATCTAAAACGTAACTTGAACTAGGAATGCCAGTACCTGGTCAGGCCGGTGTGTGTTGGGTTCTTTAGATTAATATGTGTACATATGCAAATGTGAGGTTCTGTTTTGTTCTGATTGGTTTGTGCCATTTGTTTTGGAATGGTGCCACTCCTTTTTTTCTGATTGGTTTGTGCCTTTTGTTTTGGAACGGAGCCGGTCCTTTTTGTTCTGATTGGTTTGTGCCTTTTGTTTTGGAACGGAGCCGGTCCTTTTTGTTCTGATTGGTTTGTGCCTTTTGTTTTGGAACGGAGCCGGTCCTTTTTGTTCTGATTGGTTTGTGCCTTTCATTTTGGAACTGAGACGGTCCTTTTTGTTCTGATTGGTTTGTGCCTTTCATTTTGGAACTGAGCCGGTCCTTTTTGTTCTGATTGGTTT
>JACXGK010014829.1:0-11133 GCA_016801125.1 Novumbra hubbsi | reverse complement strand
TTAGCTTTGTTCATCTGAGTATTCAGGAGTTTCTAGCAGCAATACATGCTCTAGAATCCTGCCTGGGCAAAGAGGAAAATGTTTTCCCCCTGGATGTAAACACACAGTCCTCATTCCAACATGATGATAGCGATGATGAAGTAAGGAAGTCCGACAAGTTATCTGACTTGTACAGGAGAGCAGTAGACCAGTCCTTGAGGAGTGAGAATGGACACCTGGACCTGTTCCTTCGCTTCCTTCTGGGTCTCTCACTGGAGTCCAATCAGAATCTCTTATGTGGCCTTCTGACAAAGACAGGAAGTACAACACAGAGCAATGAGGAAACAGTTAAGGGAACAGTAGAGTACCTTTCAGAGATGATCAGGAGGGAATCCTCACCAGAAAGGATCATTAATTTGTTCCACTGTCTGAATGAACTTGGTGCCAACTCTCTAGTTGAAGAGATGAAGACTTTCTTGCAATCAGGTGCACTTTCAGAAAGTGAGCTTCAACCTCATCAATGTTCAGCTCTGGCCTATTTGTTACTGATGTCTGAGGAGGTTCTGGAGGAGTTTGACATTAAGACATACAAGACATCAGAGGAAGGTTATCAGAGGTTGCTGCCGGTAGTGAAAACCTGCAAAAGAGCACTGTAAGTTCTGGTAATGTTTTGATGTATTCAGTATCCTTTTCTAAAGGCTTTGTACATCTAATATTATCTCTTTCTTTAAATATATTTGTATCTAGGATATGCTTTTATTCTGTGGGATTTATATTTTATGTCCATATAACACAAATCCATGTTCCCCATTCTACTCTTATCATTAACCTATTCCTAACCTAACGCCAAACTAACTCCACCAGTAACCTTTATGCCTTAATTTAACTTTGCTCCAAAACCTTACCCTAAACCTAACCTAAATCTAAAAGTAACCACAATTCTGAGAGTATGTGTCATTTGTACCAAACCTAAACTCTAAGCTGGAAATCTAATGTTCCTTAGAGGGGACCTGCTATTAACCTTGTGGGGACCTCTATACATCAGGGGCCGTATTCACAAAGCATCTTAAGGCTAAAAGCAGATACCAGCTTGCTGATTCAAGAGAATCTCTTAAAATCAATGGGCATTTGAGTGTTATTTTTGGCACTCCAACATGTTTGGCTTAAATGTATTTCACAAAGCATTTTGAATCTGTAAAAAGTAGGTGGTACTCAAAGGACTCCTAATTCAGTAAGACCAAATCACAAACAATCCTAAAAGGTCTCCTCCTCATAATCAGGTCAACATTAAGGATACTGACAACCCAGAAACAACCCAATGTCACCATAGATCAAGGTTGTGACAACTGTGTACTACTTGTTCACCGGAAAAATGCAGCTATGCAGCGCAGACTCACTACATGTATTTCAGTCATCTGTCAGTAGAATATTACATCAAACAGTGAATGCCCTCTCCAGACCCCCATTAGACAAGTCATTCAGTTTCCTATTGATGTTCACAACAAGCATTGAGTTACAAACTGCCAGACATGTAAGAGGCTGACAATTTGCTGGACATATATTGACTACTCAGTATATCATTATTGGTTTCATGTTTAATCAGTGACACCTATATTTTTATTTGAATATTCTATTTAAATTTGACAACATGACACATCCCTCTACAGTGTTGCTATGATGAATTCACTGTCCTTGACCCCTCCCCTATCAGCCAATCACTGTGTGCATAATAAGTAAGGAAGTGAAACACCCCACAATCAGCAGGGACACCATGAAATACACAACAACATATTATTACATTATTATTTTATTTCCAGTAGGGTTGCTGCTATGGATTATTTTGATTATCAAATGTTCAATGCATAACATTTTCTATCATTTGAATAATTGAAACAAAAATCATGATTCACAGTTGATGTAGTATTTTCATTTTACAAAGATAAACAACATCACAGTCTTGGTCTAATTTTTCATGAGCTGAAATAAAAGATCCCAGACATTTTAATAGGGGAGTATCTGTATTGCTAATATGATGAATAATCAACTGCCAAAACAGAATTGATTTTATTGGATAATTTTACTTAATATAATAATTGTTGCAGTCTTGCTTTCCAGGGTTTTCAACCATTCAATGTAAGCCTCATTTACAAGTTCTGATTTCCACAGATCCACCCTTTGTCAGTTTATCGTTCATGATACTCCTCACAAACAAACAAACCCACACATCTACAGTATATTTATTGACAGAGAACATTGATGATATTCTATATAGTTACATTCTAGTGTCATTTCAGCACTAACTTAAAGTTATTTCGGCTTAAGTTCACAAAACATTGTTTTAATCTAGAGGCTATTCCAATGTAATTCTGAACAATCGTTCTGTTTGTGACATCATGCTAATCTCTCTCCAGACTGTCAGGTTGTGGAATCACTGAGGGAGGCTGTGCTGCAATGGTCTCAGCTCTGAAGTCAAACCCCTCACACCTAAAAGAGCTGGATCTGAGTAACAACCTTCTGTATGATACAGGAGTGGAGAAGCTCTCTGTTTGCCTGGAGGATCCTCAATGCAGACTGGAGACTCTGAGGTGAGTAATAATAAACAACAGATCAATAAACATGACAACAACACAGGAAAAGGGGAACACAAATGTCTGTTGTGTTCTCACCTCCACCCACTGAGCTGGCAGAAGGTCCAAGCCTCCATCCCTGGTAAAGACCAAACCTTGTCAGACATCTCAGCAGACCAGGAAGGAAACACATCGCAACTAACCATGAACACAAAATATATTCTTACATAATAAATAATTTTCTGTTTGTCCAAGTATGTTAAACTAATACATGTAGAACTAATCTTCATTCAACCCCTCCATTGTCCATTTATCCACCATTTATTCCCAATATATGATTATTATACTGGGTAAACCCAGGGTAGGAGGGGGATTAAATAAAGGCACCAGAGAGGCAGGTCACTGGGGTTAACAAAATAAATGTCTTTGAGTACAATTTAGATCAAGGTCAAGGGAAACCCCTAAATAACTGAACTGAGACAGGAAATCTCCGCCACCGTCCCTGGACTCCTTCTGTTAGGGGAAAAACACAGTTTGGGTGACCAGCAGCTTGGGGTTTCTTGTACCGGTTTTCCTTTGCCCTTGATCCTGTCCTCCCGGGGTCTTGGTTGCTGCGTTCCTCCCGCTTTAGCTCCTTCTTCTCTGCAGTCTTCCTGGCTTGTGGTTCTCCTCCCCTCTCTCCCCCGTTGGCTCCATGCTGTGGCCTTTCATAGGTTTCCCTCTGGCTGCTGATTGGCTGCAGCCGGGGTGCAGTATTCCGCCATAATCACCGCACCCAGGCGCTGCTTCCCCGTTCTCCAGGTCTGTGCCTGTCTCCCTTCACTGGGTCTACCACAACTCTTTGATTTTGAACTCTTCATTCTATCATGTTGTCTAATAGGGACTTGAACATCCCCATCTGCTACATTTACAAAATGTAATAAATTTTACTTGACAATAAATTGACTTAATCTAACAATAGTTGCAGTCCTATTTTCCAGGTTTATAATCCATCAAACTAATCTTAGTTTCAACTCTCTGATGTCAACAGATCAACCTTCTTTCTGTTTATTATCAATCCTGCTACTCCCCTTCTCTCACACACAAACAATATTTTTACATCTACTGTGTATTTATTGACTGAAAACATTGTTGGGAAGATACATTGTAGTGTTTTGTATTGGCAATGTCTGTTTTATTTATGTAAAGTTGACATTGCTACAATGTATTCTTTTAAGGCTTTTCTAAAGTTATTCTAAACAGCATAATTATCTTTTTCCAGACTGTCAGGTTGTGGAATCACTGAGGAAGGCTGTGCTTCTCTGGTCTCAGCTCTGAAGTCAAACCCATCACATCTGAAAGTGTTGGATCTGAGTAACAACAATTTGAAGGATACAAGTATGGAGAAGCTCTCTGCTCTGTTCAAGGATCCTCAATGTAGACTGGAGACTCTGAGGTGAGTAATAATAAACAACAGAACAATAAACATGAAAACTACTCAGGAAAAAGGGAACAAATATCTGCTGTGTTCTCACCTCCACCCACTCTGAGCTGGCAGCAGGTCCAAGCCTCCATCCCTGGTAAAGACCAAACCCCATCAGACATCTCAGCAGAACTGGAAGAAAACCCATTACAACTAACAGGACCAACATGACACACAACATATTCTTACATAATAAATCATTTGTCCAAATATATTAAACAGTAGAAGTAAGCTTCATTCCATTCCTCTGTTGTCCAATGATCCACCATTCATTTCCAGTATTGTAGAAACCTAATGTTTCCCCCGGGTTGCAAATCAGAGAATGTCCACCCCGTTAAGTCTTCCCAAATCATACACCTTTATTACGAGTGCACCCGGAGATCTGTCTCGCCGGACATGAAGATCTAAAGTCCGTTCACATCGGACCCCGTTTATGTAGCCACTTCCCCCCACAGTCAATGCATGGAAATTGCTGCGCACACACAGTTAATGCATAGAAGTTGCTGCGCGTGCTTCCTGAGTGTCCGTCTCGTGTCGCAGCCCCCAGCCCTGGGGTGAACCATCTGGTGACCTTTTCCGGGGTAGATGAGAATGGTGTTGTTGTGTCCGGCGCCAGGAAGTCTACCGGACTCCTCCGGCCTGTCTCCCCTACTCTCCTTCCTGGGTCACTTAATCAGTCCCATGTGTGGTGGTCAGCCTAAAAGTTAATCTATAGGTTTTTAGATACACAGTGTCCTTTGTCTTATCCTCCTAACTTCCTGACCCCCCTCCCTCTTATGGAATGTCCCCAGTAACCTATTAACCCTCCAGCCTACTCCCTCGGAGTCTACTCCCCAAAGACATGATTCCAACCCAACACCTAATATCTTTACTAACGAATTCCAAAGTATATTATTACTTTCTTTCATATAACATCCTTCATTCAACCATGTTGTCTCATAGGGACTTCATAGGAACATCCCCATTTGCTACGTTTTTCGAAACATGACCGATTTTACTTTACAAAAAGTTGTCCAACTTTTCAGGTGTATAAACCATTCAAACTAATCTTCATTTCAACCTTCTGATGTCAACTGATCTGCCCCTCATTCTCTGTTTATAACCAATCCTGCTACTCCCCTTCTCTTACACACACACACACCCAAACTTTTAACACTTACTTTATATGTATTGACTAACACCATTGATTGGAAGCTACATTCTATTGGCGTGTATTGGCAATTTTTGCTTTGAAAGATTAAGCTAAAGTAGAGTTGACATTGCTATGATGTATTCTATTGAGGCTATTCTGAAGTTATTCAAAACATTAAAATCATCTCTCTCCAGACTGTCAGGTTGTGGAATCACTGAGGGAGGATGTGCATCTCTGGTCTCAGCTCTGGAGTCAAACCCCTCACTTCTAAAAGAGCTGGATCTGAGCAACAACGATCTGAAGGATACGGGAGTGGAGAAGCTCTCTGCTCTGTTCAAGGATCCACAATGTAGACTGGAGACTCTGAGGTGAGTAATAATTAACAACAGAACAACAAACCTGACTACAACACAGCAAAAAGGGAATACAAATCTCTGCATCTTTCTCACCTCCACCCAATCTGAGTTGGTAACAGGTCCAAGCCTCCATCCCTGGTAATGGGGTTTCCATTATTTCTCTTGTTTTTTCACTTAATGTAAATGCTATCTTCACCTATATGATAGCTCTTGCATTAATGTCATTCACGTTTGAAAGAAAAACAAAACAATGTTGTGTCATAAAAATAAATTACATTGGCAGCATTAAGTCTGTCTTCAGTCTCACTAGCAATTTTGCAGTTCCTATGACTATTCCAAGTAGTCAATTCTATGGCATCTGAATCTTTTTTAGGTTACATGCCCCTAACCTTGTTGCAAAGTGCAGGCTTCCAGCTTTGTTTTTTTGCTTTCACTCAAATAATTTCTTCCTGACACCTAAATTACCAGTTTAGTTTTATGTACATTTTACAACAGGTTGGCCAGACAGGTAGTGTTGGGGACATGAATCACTATCAATTAATGGTCAAATACATTGTTTAATTTCTAATATGCTATGGCACTTCATCCTTAACATTACTATGAATGCAGTTTAAATATAAATGGTTACCGGGGAGGCAAACCCCTCATTCTGACTGAACTCATAACATCACTGTTTAATAACTAGAGAGGACTTAACAAAATCTTCAAAGGGTTCAAAAAGCCTTGGTTGCCCATCAATACTTGAAAGTGCTGAGACTTTGTAGATGTGAGTAGTTTCTGAAATAATGATAATCTCTGTGCAGGTTGTCAGGCTGTCTGGTCACAGAGAAAGGCTGTTCTTCTCTGGCCTCAGCTCTGAAGTCAAACCCAACACATCTGAAAGAGCTGGATCTGAGCTACAATAACCCAGGAGACGAGGGACTGAAGGATCCACTTTGGATAGTGGTGAAACTCAAGTATGTGCTGTAGATCTTTTCACTGTCACGTCTCCACCTAGCGGTGGCCGCTCCCCTGTTCGCGTAGCCCCCCGGCGTTCGACGTCGCCGGCCTTCTAGGCGCCACCGTCCCTGTTTGTCTTGTTTCCCATGTCCTGTGAACGCATCCCTCCCTGATTCCCGGCAGCTGTCGCTCGTTGCCTGTGTATTTAATCCCTCCTGTGTCTTGTCTCAGCGTTCGTTATTGTCACATTGTTATGTGTCCTGCACTGAGGTGCATCAAGTACATTTACTTGCCAGCCTGCTGTCATATAAGAGAACATTGACCTGTGCCTAGAGCCGGTCACATGGGTAATGAACAACCTATTGAAACAAACCTACCTGCATTTTGATCCAGTCCTTCGACAACCGTAACATTCACTATCGGTTATCAAATGGTAAACTTAAATCAAAGAATCAGCTTTATTACCAAGTAATTATCAGCTTTATTACACATACAAGGAATTTGCTTTGGTGCTATGGTGCATGACAGAAAACACAGTACGTGGTATAAGGTAAAACATTTAAATATAAATGTGCAAACATTTACTGAATAAGTAGCAATGTACAAGATGCATTAATGTAATGCAATAAGTAGAATTTAAGTTATGGGGCAGAGAGTGTCAGTGTCAGTGGGGGTCATCTGGCCTTGTTGAGGAGGCCAGCTGCCGATGGAAAGAAGCTGTTGTTGTGGCGGGAGGTGTTGGTCCTTATGGACCGTAGCCTCCTGCCGGAGGGGATTGGCTGAAACAGTTTGTGTCCAGGGTGGGAGGGGTCAGCCACAATCTCATCGGCGCGCCTCAGGGTCCTGGTGGTGTACAGGTCCTTGAGAGATGGCAGATTACAGCCAATCACCTTCACTGCAGATCGAATGATCCGCTGCAGTCTGCTCTTGGCATTGGCAGCAGTGTAATAGATGGAGATGGAGGAGGTGAGGATGGACTCAATGATGGCTGTGTAGTTCACCATCATTGTCAATACATCCTCTGCTGTACTTTTTTGGTGATGGAGGTGTTTTGCTCCCACTTGAGGTGATGATGATGCCCAGGTAGAGTAAGAACTCTGCAATAGTGACTGGGGCTGGGTTCTTCCTAAAATCCACCACCATGTCCACTGTCTTCAGAGCGTTGAGCTCCAGATTGTTCTGTCTGCACCAGTTCACCAGGTGGTCAATCTCCCATCTGTAGGCGGTCTCATCCCCACCAGAGATGAGCCCAATGAGGATGGTGTCATCCGCAAACTTCAGGAGCTTGACAGATTAATGACCTGAAAACATCCCAGTCAGTACACTCTAAGCATGCCCGGAGATCCTCCACAGTCGTACTGTTCCATTGCTTTGATTTCCAGAGCTTGAGTTTCTGTCTATTTGCAGGAATCAGGTGGACCATGACGTGGTCAGAGTGACCCAGTGCAGCACGGGGGACAGCATGATAGGCATTACTGACTGTAGTGTAACAATAGCATTAAATTTAAATAGATACAGTGGGGAGAACTAGTATTTGATACACTCCTGTAGCGCAGAGTCTGGAATCAATTCACACAGCCACATTTCCGTAAAACACAGAACTAAAGATGAGTAAAAGTCTCTGTGCTTTCCTGCCAGTAGCTGAAGTTCATTCTGTTTGTTGCACAGCAATCGCACATTGGAGAGAATTATTCCAGGTAACGGTGGGCGATGTCCACGTTTGCGGAGTCTTACGAGCGTTTCAATGCGTGACCAAAGGTAAGGGCACCTTTGACTAGAATGTTCAATAATTCCATGGATGTTAGCAAGAACGTAGGAAATAAATCTTCTGGAGTTGTTCCTCTGATGTTTATGAGCTCATCTCTGGTGAAACAGAAAACTGAGTTTACAAACAAAACAAGAAAAAACTATGCGCACCAAAACTCTGTTGCCATCCGTGGCGCCAACTTGGAATAAAGCTGTTCCAACTTGCATGAATTTCGTGGCAACTCATAATGTGACTCTGTAGTGTTCATGGCCCCCCCATGCCTGACTATGGCTGGGCATGCTCCTGATGGTGTCCCCCTCCTTCATGACCTGGATCAGGGCATCAGAGCTCCTGGACTGTCTGTGGTGCTACATGGCGGCATCGGATGCACCAATACATTACAATGGCATTAATGCTTTCTTCATCCTGGAACTGCCTAAACATTCTGGCCACTTACAGCATTGTTCTGAACCAAGAGAAAACCCAGGGAAACCCAGGGCCCACTGCACCAGCAGAAGGTCTGACGATGGGTCTTCAGATTTCATCCCGGTACCTAACAGCAGTCAGGGTATTGTTGACTAGCACGTGGAGGTCTGTGTGACCCTCCAAGGATATGCCTCCCCAGACCATCACTGACCCACCTCCATGCTGGATGATGTTGCAGGCAGCATAACGTTCACCATGGCATCTCCAGACTCTTTCACATATGTCACATGTGTTCACTGTGAACCTGCTCTCATCTGTGAAGAGAATTCTGGGATGCTCTTTCTATACCAAATCATGTTACTGTATAAATGAATATATTTTTCAAGAAACAACAACCTTTCTCAGTTTCAACATTTGATATGTTGTTTTTGTGCTACTTTCTATTGAACATTGGGTTTAAAGGACTTGCACGTTATTGCAATCTGTTTTGCTTTACATTTCGCACAGCGTCCCAACTATTTTGGAAAGATGCTTGTAGTTTAGTGTGGGTGATTTGGTTCAGTGTGGGTGATTTGGTTCAGTGTGGGTTATTTGGTTTAGTGTGGGTTATTTGGTTGAGTGTCGCTAAGGAATTTCAGTGTGGTGGTAGTTTGTTCTGTGTGCTGGAAGGTCACTATACAGCCGCTAACATGAATGGTGAAAAAGGTCTATTGAAAGACACTGCAACCAAGACGGCAAATCACGGTAAGGAGGACACTGGCATAGAAGCTGTAGGGCCGAACTCCCTTCATCCCAAACCAACCTCCCTGGCCTGACCATCACCCACCCTGACCGCCCAGCCCCCCACTCCTTCCCTGTCAGACAGCACATAACATCTAGAACCATCTTACATGTCTCAGCGTGCTCAATCTAAGTCAGTCTGGCATCAATCTAAAGATCCCCACCCTCTCCAAATCCTTCCCATACAATCTCAGCGGCTCAGGGAGTCAATCACTGCATCTTTGTATGTCACGGCTTAGGAAAGATCAATGGTCTCCATCTGCAGGTATCTGTGTAAACATGCTGTTACAATCAAGAGAGTCTGGAACTCAATCAGCAAATACACTGAGGAGAATTTACTGAATGTGTTGATGGTAGAGAGGCACTGATGGAAGGGACATCTACTGAATTAAGATGGCATGCTTGGACAACCGCACAAGTTACTAGACTGCAATCATAACTTCCGTTGAGTGTCTACAAACTTGGTGGTTCACAAGCGAGACGCCAAAGAAAGAATGGACACTTCCAGCATGGTGTAAAACTCTGTGGCCTCAAACTGTCCTGCATGTGTGACCTTACAAGATTTAACTCCTGAGCATAACAACGTACATATATCACTCCAGGATGCTGTTATATAAAATGGGCACACACCCAACTGCCCCACTCATGACTGCTGCCCTGTAGTCTGTGCCACACATTGCACCCATTCCTTTCTCCACCAGGTTCAATTATAGCAGTTATTGATGTAGCATCAAAGGTTGGCATCTCTGTAAGGACTAGGAACCTCTACATCTCTGTACCTTCCATAAAAACATATCTCACACAGAGTGCCAACTGTTCTGTCTTAATCTCTGGCTTTATCAGCCATAATGGCATACATATTTGATTCCCTCATCTCACTGACAATAGTTGCATGTACTTCTTGTGAACAACTCTATCATCTCATTCTGACTGGCAAACGAGAGGTATGTGCTGATTGAATGGTAGTGTACAGTCATGTCATAAAATTATTACATTGCATGAAATATTTCAGTATTTTTTGAGATATATGGACATATCAATATTAGATATATATATGTCAATATATTAGAGATGTGTAGCCTTTTCATTGTTCTGGGGTTATTGTCAAGTATTTTATATGAAGAGTCTTTCAGTAGCCAAATTAGCCTGTCCTTTCAATTGAACAGAGCCAGAAGTGTCGCCTCACTGAAAAACATCATTTTACAATATCATTAAATTAACTGATGACATACGGACGACTCCTAGTAACGTGCATACCATTTTAAAATCACAGAAGTTTGTGATTAAAATATAGACCATGTCTTTATAGTAATTTCAATAATAATTTGATTAGTTGTCCAGCTCTGTGTGGTGTGTATTTGTGCGGTGGTGTGTGAGAGGGTTGTGTGTGGTGTGGTTGTGTGTGTGTGTGTGTGTGTGTGTTGTAGGTATGTATGGTGTGTGTACGTGTTGCAAGTATGTAAGGTGTGTGGGTGTGTGTGTGTTGCAGAGCTGTACATTGTGTGCTTTTGTGTGTGTAAGATGTTGTGTTACACTGAATGACAGTCTGCTTCTTCCACAGTGTGGATCATGGTGGAGAGTGGAGGTTGAAATCAGGCATGAAGAAATGTAAGTGATTTATTATACAGAAGTAAATGTACACATACAGTCTATGTAACTTTGCAGGGCAGGATGAAAATTCAGAGAGAACAAAGGACTTTTAATGAAAATAACTGTTAATAAATATTAAAGATTTAATTAGACTA
>JACXGK010014828.1:0-11039 GCA_016801125.1 Novumbra hubbsi | reverse complement strand
CACAGTTCTGCATGCGTGAGGGGATGATGTGTGTGTACTTGTAATTACCACAGTTCTGCATGCGTGAGGGGATGATGTGTGTGTACTTGTAATTACCACAGTTCTGCATGCGTGAGGGGATGATGTGTGTGTACTAGTAATTTACCACAGTTCTGCATGCGTGAGGGGATGATGTTTGTGTACTAGTAATTTACCAGTTCTGCATGCGTGAGGGGACGATGTGTGTGTACTAGTAATGGTTTCATCACCTCTCAGAAAGTGTGTGAGTGTGTGCATGTGTCTGGTGTTTAGGTGTCAGCAAGAAAGTGTGTTGTGAGTGTGTTTGTTGTCTGACTGTTCTGTTGACAGCCTGTTTAAATGTTTGTATACTATAACCTGAGAAAAGGGGCTTAGATCTGGGTCAGAGTTGAAAACTTCAGAGGGCTGACTGTTAATGGAAGGTACTTAATGTTTAGTTGAGAGGTTCTCGTGTTCTGCATCCTGCATATTCTGTGTTACCAAAGAACCAACCATAGATTGTAAGAGAGTTTTATATTTTATATTTACAAAAATGTGACAGAAAATTAATATTTTGAAAAAAATGTATGCAGCACCAAATATAACCAGTTGCCCACATTTACATTTACTGGTTCAAATCACTTTAAGCAGCAATAACAGCAAATACACATGCCATTGTCATTGAGAAGTCCCTTGAAGGAAGTGTTTTAACTCTCCCACACAGAACTCCTTTGACTAACTGACGTTTGTGGGATTTCAAGCAACACCTTGCTGTAACATCTCAACGGATCGGGACTTTAACCAGGTCATTCTATAACGTTAAATGTCTTGTTTTTCAGACATTCTAGTGTAGACTTGTTGTTTGTGTTTCAGATTACCGTCTAGCTGCATGTCCCAGAAACACCTCAGCTTCAGGTCACGGACCGATGAACTGACAACCTCTTTTAGAATTCTCTGACATAAACCCGAATTCATGGCCTCCTTAAAGAAGCCCCGATTCTGATTCAGGAAAAAATCCCCAAACATTCACGCGTCCACACAACTAACCTACGTTTTTGTCTGCAAAGTTTTAATTTTGAAACAGGGTTTTAATAAACAACAGCACAACCGAACCTCGATGTCAATGGAGATTGTTGACGTATATAGATCGTGCAGACACTCTCTGACAAGGTCAGACAACTCTACAGGAGCAGTGCGTCTTTGAAGTACCTTGACTGTTCGAAACAGAGAAACAGGAATCGTGCGAACGTTGTATACCTTTAAACATGTCCTGACAACTACTGTCGCAAACACGTTGCTGTGGACTCGTGGAGAAAAGCTGTGGAACATTCACTTAACAAGAGTTAATTAACGAAGCTCTCTTGGGGCTTTGCAGGCTAATTAATGACTGGGAGAGCGTGGGTCTGCAAACGAACCGTGGGTCATTAACAAGCAGCCACATCGGGTTTGCAGGTCTCCTACTCTGATGATTCATCCTCTTCAACGTGAAGCCACTGCATCACTCAGCGGAAACACTCTTTCACATACCTGTTCATAGTTGAAGGTCTCTAGCATTCCCAGGATCAGGCCTTGTATCTCTGCCAGCTTCCCTTTCCCATACACAGGGTCCTGGCACACAGAGAGAATGGGGGGGAGGGGGAGGGGGAGAATCTTCAATTATGTGCTTGGTATCCAATGGGAGATTCATTTTTATGCCCATTTCATCATTTCACTTTCTAACGTTAGAATTTATGACTCCAAACGTAAAAGTCTATTAGCAAGCCAATCTGATAAGAGCAGTGCTTGACTTGGACTGAAAATAGGTGCTAAAATAATTATATATGTGGGAGCAAGAATGGTTTCTATTTTGTTTCTGGAACTGGAAAATGTTTGTGTCAGATGAAAAAAGCGTTTGCTCAAGTAAAGCACCGGATAACAATGCAAAACATAATGCATAAAAATATTGTTTAAGTTGTGGTGCATTCACAAAGCGACCACACCAAACCAAAAAGGGGAATGGGCTGATTCCTACATATGACACCGCAAAACATTTTGCTAGAAAATTAAATCAAAGAAAATTCATGATGAAAACTGACTCTAAACTTGCACGATATGGTAACATTACAGTATTTTTGCCAGGCAACACCCTCACCCCCCCCCCCACATGGATGTTACCTGTAAAATCCGCTGGATGATAGCAGGCAGGGGGATGAAACTACTCATCCGGTTCAGGACGTTCATGGTCAGCTCCTTCAACGCTGGCAGGGGACAAACACACGTTAGTACAGGGGGGTGTGTGTGTGTGTGCGTACATAACTGTCTATTAGCATGCCATCTCACCCTCTGATGTGGGTCGGGCGTCCGGTCCCTTCAACAGCTTCTGCGGTGACATCATCGCTTCAAGCAGAGGAAACCAGAGCACCTAACAAAGATGGGAGATAAAACACACACGCGTGTAAAAATCACATCAAAGGAACCAGCCAGTTTAGGGTTGTTGACACAAAGGGTACACACACACACACACACCTCTCTCTGCTGTGGGTTGAGACTTTGGGAGCTCCTGTGACATAGAGCGATGATGTCACTCAACGCCTCCTCCACCCTCTGCAGCACCGCCCCTTCCTCCTCTCCACTCATCTGCTGCACCCCCTCTTTCTCACAAGTGAGAGCGCCCAGTTTGTCCTTCAGCGTCTGTAAGACAGAAGATGCGGTAAGCAGGTTTCAGTGTGTTTTTAAATGTTACTGTGCAGTTTAATCAGGACATGAGTGCAGCAAAGGGGCGTTAGGGTTTCTGCTTCAGCAGCTTCGCGAGACGTGATGGAAACAAACAAATGTCTTGGATCTTATTATTGGTTTTGTAACCTAATATAATTACTTCAAATCTGATGTAGATTACGGGCAAAGCCGTAATGGTTCAAGTACACATCAAGAAAATTGAGCTTTGAAAATGTATATATTGTTTTTTATTTCACAATTGAATCATGTTTGAAGAAAGTGACTAAATTCATGTTTAGAACAATGTTTTGTACCTTTAGCAGAACCTGAAAGGCTCCATGGGCATCACCTTTCTTCTCTAACAGGAAGGCTGTGGCTTCATGGAGCTGGTTCTGTTTTGTTATCTAAAGAGGGAGGAGATAAAGGGAGGAGGTAGAGGAAAGGAGAACAAATTATATGGAGAGAGAAGAGACTGATTTGATTTTACTATCCTGTAAACTGCAGTAACCCGGTAGAAGTTACACACACACACACACACACACACACACCTCTATCGCCTCCTCCAGTCTGTAGTCCTGTGAGGACTTGAGGAAGTCATTGAGCTGCCGGGGGGCGAAGCGGCACATCAGGCCGATATGAAGCTCATTCAGGTCAGGGCTCAGTTTCAGGAGAGTCTGGGGAGGGGGGACGTCCCTGGGGGAGGGGGGGGTCATTAGTGTGCACTGTCCTTTAGTCTTTGAAGAGACACAACAACAAGTGTATGATTTATTCCAGGTCGGTACACACCCACACCTGTCTACCTTGAAGAATCTTTATGAGTTGCACTTCAATGTGGCGGTGGAAACCCTTGAACACAACCAAACCCTTGACAACGGCCTGGGCTAAAGCATGACTGTTGGAACTGCATTCACAAGCCACAATGAACAGACAAGTACAACCAAACCCTTGACAACGGCCTGGGCTAAAGCATGACTGTTGGAACTGCATTCACAAGCCACAATGAACAGACAAGTACAACCAAACCCTTGACCACGGCCTGGGCTAAAGCATAACTTTTGGAACTGCATTCACAAGCCACAATGAACAGACAAGTACATTCAAACCCTTGACAATAGCCTGGGCTAAAGCATGACTGTTGGAACTGCATTCACAAGCCACAATGAACAGACAAGTTCAAACATAGTGAGAATCGTGTCAGGAAATCGTAACAGCACACTCAAACTTCCTGTGTACTTCGCAACATGTGTACGGCTGAGCAGTTTAGCAAACACACACACACTCACACACTCGGTCAGCCACATATTGATTTTCTCACTTTAATCATGAAGCTGAAGCAGGCAAATATTGAAAAAGTGTCATGGTTAATAAATCGCATTGTTGGACTGTCTGTCAAAGTGTGCAACTCTCTAATACAGGGAAAGGGACTTGCAGATTTTGCGGAGTTTGTCCCAAGGCCTTAGATAACATTTCAGAACATCTCAACCAAGACTTGCACAAATAACAGCCTTGTGGCTGCAATAAAGTGGCAGAACAAAACAAGTAACAAGGAAACAGCACATCCATAATTCAAAACCCCAGTGGTTGAAAGCCCAGTGGTTCAAACATAGGTGGACATTGCCGGAGATGGCACTAACACAACCTCAAATTTAGTACAGATAATGGTACCTGCAAAACACCTCTCAAAGTCAACTGTGAAGAGGCGACTATGGGATGCTGGTCTTCTAGGCACATTTGCCAAAAAAAAGCAATTGCTATGACTTGCCAATAAAAGAAAAATGATCAATATGGGAAAAACAGCACACTGGTCAGAAAGATATTTTAAAAGGCCAGCATCCCAGAATCCTCTTCCCTGTTGATACTGAAACAGGCGTTTTGAGGGTACTATTTATTTATGCTGCCAGTTGAGGATCTGTAAAGTGTCTGTTTCTTAAAACTATGTCTTCTTGCTCAGTTGTGCACCGGGGCCTCCCACTCATCTTTCTATTCTGGTTTGAGCCAGTTTGCACTGTTCAATGAAGAGAGTAGTAAATAACATTGAACAAGATTTTCAGTTTCCTGGCAATTTCTCAGATTGGAATAGCCTTCATTTCTCAGAAGAATAGACTGACTAGTTACAAAAGAAGGTTATTTGTTTCTGTCCACTTTGAGCAAGTAATTTAACCCACAATTGCTGTTGCTTAGGGTACTCAACTGGCCTAAAGAATGCTTTTATTGCTTTTTTAATGAGCACAACAGTTTTCAGCTGTGCTGACATAATTGCAAAATGGTTTTCTAATCATCACATAGCCTTTTAAAATAATAAACTTGGATTAGCAAACACTGATAATAGGCCCCTGTACACAAATGTAGATATTACATTAAAAATAGCCGTTTTTGTCTGTTAATAGTTTTTTAACACAAAAGCTGCTTTTCTTTTGCAAAATAATGACATTTCTTAGGGACCCAAACGTTTGGACGGCAGTGTGTAGTTAATGCACACATATATACATACAAATGATAATGCATTTAAGGATTTGCTTTAGAGAGAAAAGTGATGATAGGGGTGAGGTGTCTGAAAGAGCAGCAAGTCTCTCCCACACCGCTTTAGTCGAACTCCAGATCACCACAGGACTGTTTAATCAGTTTCTCATTTCAGGACCCAACTGAGCTGTTTTTTCATAGATTCCCATTGATGGATATTCCCAAAAGCCATGTGACCTTCTGATGTAAATGCAGCTGTACCCACAATGTGATGGTCTGAGCGGTTCTTTGTGGAGAGATACGAGGAAGATGAAAGGATGTGGAGGAGAGGAGGATCACACACTTAAGTTTTGTAAAATTAGTATTACCTCGGGTCCAGGAGGCACTGCAGGAACTGAAACACGAGGCGGTCATCCTGGAGTGTGAGAAAGTGGAGACAGGTTTGTTTTGATCAGATATTATCCTACCAGCTTAAACCTAACAGCCTGAGTGTAGACCTACAAGCTAAGAGTGTAGACCTACCAGTCTAAACTTACCAATATAAACCAACCACCTATCAACAATTTTGATAATCGATTAACCTGTTGATTACTACTTCAATTAATCAAACAGAAAAAACATATCCATTCCAGAATTAAATGAAAAGGTTTAATTTAAAATAAATTAGTTTTTTGTGTTTTTCTTCTCCTTTTACAATACCTTCATTAAAATAACTGTAGGCAGTAGATATAAAATAAATTAAATGTGCAAAAACTAAAGGGTGCTTATAACATAATTTTCAAGACTAAAAGCATTCCAGAGTATCATGAAGCTCACTGAGCGTTTTTTTTACTGATACTGTAAATGGTAAATGTTTAAATACCTTCGTTTCTATTATGGAGAAATAAAAAACAAAACACAACTAAATTGACACTAAGACACTCAGTAACGTTGTGAATGCTAAGATAGCCGGAAATGCTCAACAATACAAACTCAACGCGCTCAAGCAGAACACGGGTTTGTTGATGAAAAACATGACGTTAATTTACAAAAAAATCTCCATTTAAAACGTAACTCCATTTAAGAAATTATGATGAATGACAAATGTGTATTATATTAACTGGCCTCGCTGAGTAATTTTTCTGTGGTCGCAGCCACAATGCGTTCTCTCTTTACAGGCTCGTGCATTACAGTCGCGCTCTCGTGCCATGTGAGGTACTTCATTGAAGATTTAGCAAGAAACGGTTTTCGATGAATTCTTGAACAAAAAGTGGTCCCATAAGTTTCGGTCGTAGTTCCTTGCTGCGTCACCTGCAGACCAAACTAACTGATAATGACATTCGATGCCAACCATTTTTATTATCGAGGTCATCGATTTTTATCCATTAGACCAGGGGTGGGCAAATATTTTGGCTCGGGGGCCACATTTTGAAATGAAATGGAGGGCCACATTTGTTTTTGTAATTTGTTAATCATAATTGATTTGGAGGCCAGAAAAGGGCAAAAGTTAAAACATACATTACATATGTACATTAGATCCCATATAAGGTGTAAATAGTTAAAATTCTGACTCAGATGTATAAGAATGGGCTGGTGAGTTGTTTTTTTTTCAAAATAATTTTATTACATTCCGTGGGCCGGATGGGACAGCCTCGCGGGCCGCATTTGGCCCTCGGGCCGTAGTTTGCCCACCCCTGCATTAGACCTACCGGCTAACATCTAACAGTTCCCAGCTGAAAGAGGCATGGCGAAGAAGAGAGTAATTAGGAGGGAGAAAGAGAGAACGTGCGGGTTGAAGTATGACTAAGTCACTGTGGATGAAAAGGCTTCTGAGAAATAACATTTATTTATGTCCAGGTCTGGGCAGTCCCATACAGCCAACAATAACACCTTTTCAGAAACCCGTCAGCTAAGCCAAAGTGGCCAATTTGGAACAATCAGACTCCATTCTTATTAATGTTATAGAAAAAACACAGTTCCCTCTTTACACAAAAGAAACAGAGACACAAGCACGAAATGAGCAAGGGAGACATTCTAAAGCCAGAAGAACCAGAATACAATGGCCAATATCGTTCAAGAGACATCAAAATAATAAGCCGCGATGAAACAACTGAGAACAGACATGTCCCCAATTCAAATGATTTACTAGAGTTAGTAAGAAATTCTGATTCACTCACAGAAAGACACATGCCGAGACACACACAGAGAAACAAACACACACACACGCAGAGAAACACACAAACAAACACAGAGACACACAAAGATACACAGAGACACGCACAGCAGCAGTGGTGTTATCTGCGGAACGGAAACGATTCAACACTAATCCACATTTTCAATTAGCACCTATCTCCCGTTCCTACGGCGATAACGGGCAGCCAATTACACTGTGCTATTTTGATAAGGACGGTGGAGACAGTGGAAGGGCGGGGTCTGTCTGTGGCTCTGGGGGGCCATCGTTCTCTGCCTGAATGCTGACTGACGGAGAACAGACGGGAACCGACCTGTAACTGGGTGATGATGGGTCCCACTTCTCCAGGGAAGTGAACCCCTACCAGGTCAGCTGATTTGGCAGGGTCAAGGGTCACCAGCTCCTAAAACACACAGACACACAGCCTTAAAACAAAAGACAACAACAATACAAATGTCTTTCAATTGTGGAACAAAAAAGACAGATTGTGTGTGTGTGTGTGTTGTGTGATTGCGTGTGTTGTTTGATTGTGTTGTGTGATTGTGTGTATGTGTGTGTGTGTATGTGTGTTGTGCCCAAAAGCGTGTATCAACCTGGATGTGGTGCAGAGCTTCATCCCAGACACACTGTTTCTCCTCCGAGCTGTAGCCAGGCATAGACAGTAGGTTGTGGGTGTAGTTAAAGACCTCATCCTGTCCACAAACAAACACACACACAGCAAGAGTCAATAATCACACCAGGAACATCACTGCTGATTAAATCCCATACTGAAGCCATGTTGTCATTGAGTCATTGTGGCACTCATTGTGGTAATCTTCTTTAAAGACATTCAGTGTTAATAATGTCAATAACCCAACCCATTGTCCTTCTGTGTTAAGGGGTAACCCTACCTTTAGTGTTAATATTGTGTTGAGGGGTAACACTACCTTTAGTTCAAATAATGTGTTGAGGGGGTAAATTACCTTTTGTTTTAATAATGTGTTGAGGGGTTACAGTACCTTTAGTGTTAATAATGTGCTGAGGGGTTACATTACATTTAGTGTTAATAATGTGTTGAGGGGTAACCCTACCTTTAGTGTTAATAATGTGTTGAGGGGTTACATTACATTTAGTGTTAATAATGTGTTGAGGGGTTACATTACCTTTAGTGTTAATAATGTGTTGAGGGGTTACATTACCTTTAGTGTTAATAATGTGTTGAGGGGTTACATTACCTTTAGTGTTAATAATGTGTTGAGGGGTTACATTACCTTTAGTGTTAATAATGTGTTGAGGGGTTACATTACCTTTCTCAGAGGATCTCTAAGATAGCAGTCGATGATCTTATCATACTGGTGCTTCTGCTCATAGAGAAACTCACAGATCTGGTAGCTGATAGCAAGGTAGAAAAAGGGGTGAGAGAGGGAGAGACAGATGAAGGGTGAGAGAGGGATGGAGAGAGAGAGAGAAAGGGATGGAGAGGGAGATGGAGAGAGAGAGAGAGAGAGAGAGGGAGGGAGAGAGAGAGAGAGAGAGAGAGAGGGAGAGAGAGAGAGAGAGAGAGAGAGAGAGAGAGAGAGAGAGAGAGAGAGAGAGAGAGAGAGAGAGAGAGAGAGAGAGAGAGGGAGAGAGAGAGAGAGGGAGAGAGAGAGAGAGAGAGAGAGGGAGGGAGAGAGAGAGGGAGAGAGAGAGAGAGAGAGAACGGGATGGAGAGGGAGATGGAGAAAGGGATGGAGAGAGGGATGGAGAGAGGGAAGAAGCGGTGGAATGAATAGAGAGAGAACAGGTTTCACATCCTGGTCATAAAAACATAATTAATGAATAAAAACAGTAATTCTATTAAGAAAAATGTCAAATCAAAAGTTTAAATAAAACATTTTTTTAAGAAGAATTTAATCTACTTCATTGTCCATGTCAATAACCCTTACTAAAGGAGTGTTTACTGCTACCATATATATACACCTTATAATAATTATTCCCAAAAGCCCCTGTCTGGTGGAACCTTCCATTATACTTGGCATTCATCAGGCAGAGACCACAGCGGTCTGGTTCGCTTCTCATAATGTCTGGGTCTGGCGAGACAGGATTTAATGAAGTGTTTGTTCACATTGTCAAAAAAAAAAAAACAGCCTTTTGATGTATTTTGATGAGCAAAAATAAAAACATAAAATCGGTCAGGTCCCTCGCCCAGAATGACATGGTCTCTCCCAATAAGGCCATCCTTGATTGGTTGTTGTGCCTTATGTGTGCTGTGTACAATAGCCTGGGGACCAGGTTAGTTGACTGTAAAACACTCAACATCTTCTCTGTTCGACCGGCGTTTGATGTTTGAGCTGCTAATCCACTTGCAGATTAATTAATAATGGTCACAAAGTGTATATATAGAATCCTACAACTGTATATCAAACACACAATTTCACAGCTCGTTTGTGATCTTGGTCTTCTGTCATTATTTTATTTAATTGTAAGTGAGTTAACTGAGAGGGTTAACAGTTACAGGGGGAGGAGAGGGGAACAGTTACAGGGGGAGGAGAGGGGAACAGTTACAGGGGGAGGAGAGGGGAACAGTTACAGGGGGAGGAGAGGGGAACAGTTACAGGGGGAGGAGAGGGGAACAGTTACAGGGGGAGGAGAGGGGAACAGTTACAGGGGGAGGAGAGGGGAACAGTTACAGGGGGAGAAGAGGGGAACAGTTACAGGGGGAGAAGAGGGGAACAGTTACGGGGGGGGGGGCACCATAAATGAGCCAATTGAAAAGTGGGATTTGTCTGTTATTCCTCAACAGTCAACCAGGAGTCTCTGGCTCTGAGAAGTAATGTGTTAATGTGTCACATGGGAAATCTCTTGCAACCCGACGCACTGATTCAATACAGAAACCTTTTTTAATTTATCTAGCAGACATGATTATGGATCCATATTAAAAGGTTGTCATCTTTATACTACAGCGGTCTCTCTCCAATACAATAGTCGTTATCTTAAATGTATTTTTTTAATTTTTTATGTTTCATTATGTCTCCAAAACGCTGGAGGCTGTGACTGAATGTTCTTCTCAGTGAGGTGTGGGTTTATCCACGTCCATTCAGAAAGTTCAAAAAAGCAGACGATCACGATGGACTCTAATTAAATCACTAAATCACGACAGGAGCATTTAAGGTCATGGTTTCGGAAAAGGCCTATTTTGAGACTCTCATTAGGATATATTCTCCTTGTAGAATATGGTGCTGATGTTGTATTTTTATGTATTTTTATGTATTCATTTGGATGAGTGAGAAAGAGGGAAGGACAGTGAGAAAGAGGGAAGGACAGGGAGAGAGAGGGAGGGACAGGGAGAAAGAGGGAGGGACAGGGAGAGAGAGGGAGGGAGATGGTAAGAGAGGGAAAAGGGAGAGAGATTATAACGAGGAGGCTCTACTCACAACTCAGCCTTCTCAGCCAATCCCAGCAGCCGTTCCTCATCAAACTGGACCACGCCCCCTGCCTGCAGCAGCTCTAACAGCACCTGGGAACCAATCACAGGCCAGACCAGAACTCAGCCAGGTGTGTGACTGGCGACCAGTGGACAGGTGTGGGGTTCAGCACCATACCTGTTGTCGCTCTGTGTGTCTGGAGTCGTCGTCAGGACAACACAGGAACTCCAGAACCTTCGGAAAAAGACAAAACTCATCACCGGACCCCTGGGTTCCACTATGACCCCAGCTCAACAGAGGACTCCTGGGTTCCACTATGACCCCAGCTCAAC
>JACXGK010014827.1:0-11137 GCA_016801125.1 Novumbra hubbsi | reverse complement strand
CCACTCATGGCCCCAGTCAGACCCACTAATATTGTCGAACCCACAAATGTTGTAGAACCCACTCATGGCCCCAGACAGACCCACTAATATTGTAGAACCCACTCATGGCCCCAGTCAGACCCACTAATATTGTAGAACCCACTCATGGCCCCAGTCAGACCCACAAATGTTGTAGAACCCACTCCTGGCCCCAGTCAGACCCACTAATATTGTAGAACCCACTCACTCATGGCCCCAGTCAGACCCACTAATGTTGTAGAACCCACTCATGGCCCCAGTCAGACCCACTAATATTGAAGAAACCCACTCATGGCCCCAGTCAGACCCACTAATGTTGTAGAACCCACTCCTGGCCCCAGTCAGACCCACTGCAATGAGGACCAACCCTGTTCCTGTCCCCAGACATACACACTAATGAGGTGGACCTGTTCCTGGCCCCAGTCAGACACAGTAATGAGGTAGAGACCTCCTCCTGGCCACAGTCGACCAAACAGCAGCGATGTGGAAACTTGCTCCTGGCCCCCAGTCAGACACACTAGATTTAATTAGAAACCTCCTCCTTACCCTAGGCAGACACAGTAATGAGGTAGAGACCTGTTTCTTGCTCTAGTCAGACACATGGTAATGAATTGGAGACATACTGCCAGCCTCAGTCAGACACATTGTGGCTGAGGTAATCCCGGCGCTGACCAGGGCCAGGACGGGGTGCTTCACATCCCCACAACCACCTAATCCCGTTAGCCCTCACGCCAGGAATTTCATTCAATTAAGACAGAGATTAGCACATGGATTTGTAATGAACTACGGGACTTTGTCTTGGGCAGACGAAAGAAACACATCTCACACAACATACAGAAAGGGAGCTTCTAGGAAAGCTCCAGAGCGTGAGATCTATGTAGTGCTTTCTTCTGTGGTTGATATGTTCATTTCCTGCGATGGTTTTATTTAGATGAAGACTTGATGCCAGGAGTATGTTTAAAGGCCTTCCTGGTCAGTGGTCTGGCCAAAGTGCGGTTTGCATGCGTGTTTTGACTCACGACGTAGCAAGAGACACTTGGTGCTAGTGTGCATAAGTTATATTTGCAACATTATGTTGCTGTTTTTTAATTTGTGTTAACAGCAATTTTTCTTGTCTAAATTGGCATGTTGTTGGATTAGTCATGCAAAGTGTGCATCTGTTGGTTTCTGTCAACGAATGGAAGGAAGACATTCAATTCTATTTGTGGGATTCCCTTCCATAGTGGTTATCTGTTTTCCTGAGAATCAGGTGTTGAAAGGCTATTTACAGTAAATGGTCTCGACAACAATTGGTCAGTCTAGCTCTTTTTCTGCTCGTCAAGACTCAGTATCCCCATAATGCATATTAACTGTTCCACTTCCCGAAACCCTTCTAATTTCAAAACTAGATATGTTTGCCAAATCTCATAACTTACTTCCTTGCTGTCATCATGTCTTCCTCTGGAGAAGCTTTCACACTGACCTCAGCATCCACTATAGTTTCCCGCGGTTTTGCCCAGAAACATGTTTTGTTGTCCTCTTATCCTGCTCCTCCGGTTAGTAGAAGTCATTATTACAACTGTCAATCTTACACTGGTAGCCTGCAAAACAAAAAGGTTCCCTTATGGCATTTGTGTCTTACCCATCCAATCATCTGGACACTCCATATTCAAGGCTCAGGATGTGCGCTGATAAATCCTACATTAATTGATTTCTTTGATCAAAACTCTTAAGTCTGACAGACGTGTTAAAATGTCAGATTGAACTGGTAATTACACCAATTATACCTACGTGAGAGCGGATTTAAGGAACACTGGTGTTGGCCTCTTAGGAGCATGTCAGTCACTCTACTAGGGATGGGGGTAATTGCTGTAATAGCTGTGCAATATGATATGGTCCTCCCCTGCTTTATTAGTAGAAAACACAACACATTATAAAACAATGTCTGCGGAGTTCACCGAATGCTTGCACGCACCCACACACGCTAGTTTATCCTGATCCCTACCATGAACATTTACCCCATTTACCGCGAATCCCATTGAACATTTAACTCTTAACATTTAAGCCTTACCACCTAACCTGAATTCTACCCTAAATGTCCCCACAACATTTGGTAAAAACCAGACCACACACACACACCGACATTATCGCTTCCCTTCTACTGCTTTCAAATACCAGGCTTGTTAAGTTCATATGTCCCCACAGCTGTGTGTAGGTCTTGCTAGAGGTGGTGTTTTTTTTTGTCAGTGGTAAATTAGTTTTCTTTTTGCTGGAGCTAGTGTGTAATTTGCCCTTAGTGACAGTTTGATGTTGGAGGATTTGGGTTATTTAAATCGTTGACATTTCTCTTTTCAACACACGAGTGCCTTCCCTTAATTCTATATTTGCAGAATTGGGTTTTAATATCACCAAAGTGATATTACCCCCTGGATGCCCCTTAAATGTTCCCCCACACTGCCACACCCAAAAAACTAGGGAACATTTGTGTGGGGGATTGCCACACAAATTACTTTGATTACAGGAAAATGATTTGGAAAAATGTGTGTTTGATTGAATTGAGCCCTTTATCAAATTACAATTCATATTTGTTACATGATAGCAATGTTAATAGCATTGTTAGCTGTAAAATCCAATTCAAATTCAGTCAGTTTCCTGAAATCTCATGTGCTGTGCCAAGCCGCACTCATCTGCTTATCAGATCATGCCATGTGAATGCTATTTCATCACAGACCATCAATTACAGTTAAATAGTGCCTTTAGGAAACAGCAAACACTTGCAACATGCATCAATCCGGAATCTGATTCAGTGCATTTATATGCTATGCTGCTTTTTTCTTCTTTTTAATCCTGGAGTACGAGAGGACTTGATGTGTTTTTAGGGCAGATCCATCTTCTGTGAGGGTAATTCAAATCTCAGCAGGTCAAATTTGATCAGGATATGCAGCCATGTCCTCATACAATGAGGTTCATTCATCTGAACTCGCCTTCTCCAATGACTAGGTCTGAAATGGCACTCGGTCACAACTCAAAATATATTGCAGCTCCTCTGGTTCGGTAGCTATGCTGCTGATGACAGTTATCTTTTTCTGGCTTTGGTTTTATACATTTTCGACAACAGGGTTCTGTTTTCACTGTTGTTTGCACATTAACCTTAGCTCTGGGAGTTATACCTTTCTGTGAAAATGTTGCTGCTGCCCTGGCATCATTCATTCTCCGTTTCCATAATCTGTATTCTGAAACAAAATGTCAAAGCGACTCCCAGATTGTCACATGGTACTGCATAGCTGTAGTTTGCCGTTTTTCCACTCCAGCTAAAGCCTCAGTCTCTCTCCCGTCCTACATTGAGAGGCTGTGAGAGCAACGCTCTGGGCAGACCAGCCTCTACCACAAGTCACCTTTAAATGAACACTCCACACATCCTAAGGTGAAAGAGGAAAGACACTAATCCCCTTGAAAGGGGATTAAAAGTTACACTGCGGGGTCTAACGCCTGAAAATGTTATTGCTGTTTTGACTGCCCTGAAAGAGAAGTCAAAAGCAAGAAATATTTCTCATATACATAAGGTTGTTTCAAGATTAGGATGTTACCTAAGACCCCAGCTATCAAAGAATGAAATCAAAGAGTGAGAATTCCAAAATGTTCAGTATAGTCTGTGATACGAAGCACAAAGGGCCCAGGATATTAACCTCTGACCCCTGAAGTTCTATCCAACTGGGGTCATGTTCTCAAATTACATCTCACTATGGGAATGGTATGAAAACCCTGGAAGGAAGACATAAATCACCTTTAGGGACATAACCTCGTCCAAACAGACATAAGTCATAAATGTTTTTTGCATGCTTGTTTTCACTGCCTGAGTGATCTGAATTTAAACTGGGCACGACACGCTCTAAACAGATTTGCCGGGTTGGTAAAAAAAAAAACATTGTCTTGAATAATATGTTATGTTCCAACTTTGCAACAGACACTTCATACTACAATGAGCGTAGGTGGTAGGGTACCAGTAGGCTACCCTGTCCTGAGGATCAGCGTAACGGCCATTCTTATGACTGTAGGTGGTAGGGTACCAGTAGGCCACCCTGTCCTGAGGATCAGCGTAACGGCCATTCTTATGACTGTAGGTGGTAGGGTACCAGTAGGCCACCCTGTCCTGAGGATCAGCGTAACGGCCATTCTTATGACTGTAGGTGGTAGGGTACCAGTAGGCCACCCTGTCCTGAGGATCAGCGTAACGGCCATTCTTATGACTGTAGGTGGTAGGGTACCAGTAGGCTACCCTGTCCTGAGGATCAGCGTAACGGCCATTCTTATGACTGTAGGTGGTAGGGTACCAGTAGGCCACCCTGTTCTCAGGATCAGCGTAACGGCCATTCTCCTAGCAGCGGGACATACACCACACCCACACAGGCTGTTTGTTTGCTTTTCTACCCGATGTGTTATACAAGGGAATCAGGGGCCCCAGGAGCAACCCTCCAGGGAGGGCTTATCAGGAGACGCTTTTGGTTCCACTGATGACCGGGGTCTGCTCGGTTCAGATTGGTCATCCTCAGACGTCATCGCCGCCCTGGTTTACATTCACCATCACTGATAGGTCGACTGGTTCAAAAAAGCGGAAATTGATTCATCTGTGGAAAATGGACAACTGGAAACCAGGGGAATAAAATATTTGTATCAATGGAATGCAACAGCATGGTTAGAACAGGACATCAATCAAATGGGTCTGGCCTGAAGAACTCACCCACTGTGAAGTGTGACACATTTTTGCTTCAGTGAAATATCTTGCTAATTCTCTAGTCAGATATTATTACCCTACATGCTATACAGGTTCAGTTATGATATGAATGTGGTATCCAGAAGTACAAGTATTTAAAAGTCACTCAAATAACAAACTATTTCAACACCATTGGCTCAGCGGTCATGTCTTCATCTTTTAATATGTTACAAAGCAATTCACATCTAAATATAGAATTATTTACAAAGATGATGCATATAAAAACAGATTATATTTACATAACATCAATTGGCACAACATGACATGCAGCATATTTAATCAATATTTGATAAGATCATGCACAAGTTCTTCCACGATTGATACACTGTTTGATCTAGAATGATTTAAGGCAACACCTGGCAAGATATGTTGGCTCTCAGCTCACAATACAAAAGTCCCCGTAAAATATTTTAAAAGGAAAATCTAGTATTGTTAGAATGGGTTACAGGGACACAACATGTTCTAGCCCTTATGTTAAACCTATAAAAAAAAGAAACTTATAGGAATATTACCAGAGAAAAATGTTTGTTCTTGGTCATGCTCCACAGTTTCCTAGTTGCTGTTGAATTAGTTGTACTGAACAGCCAGGGTGACAGAGAGGAGAGCAGAACTGGCCTCAGATAGTATTGGAAATCGATCAGATCCTTTTAGGATTTGCTTTAGTCCGTTAGAAGTGCCAGGAAGATAGGGTTTGTCATTTCGATAATATTTCAATGGTCCCTGAAAGCAATTTCATTCATTAACAAATCAGGTGAAATCTGGAAAATATTTCCAATATGAATTGAACCCAGCTCAGGAGTGGGAAGGGACCAGTCTCCATTGTGTCTCGGGCAGTCAGCCTAAACTAATCATAAAGCCTGGAGAACAATAACACTTTGCTAACTCAGCATTTATTTTAAGTCAGGCCAAGCGGGCCACAGCGCCAACAGAGGGTGATGGATGAGAGTCACAGAACTGAACACAGTACAAACATCAGAGGGACATGAAAACAGAAAACACTTACGCAGCGCTGAGGAAAGGTCTCCTAAAATGAATCCAGAAACTTTGCACACAGTTATTAATTGTTGCTGGCCTTTTACTAAAGCTGCGACGATGACATATCAACGTGTTAAATCCTAAAGTTACAGCACAGCTCCCAAGTCTAGCCCAATCAAAGAGCTGTGCTTGGCTTCAGTGGTATCTCATTCTACCTCAACTGTATGCGGAAATGTAGATGTGTTTAATCACTGGAAAATGCTGAACCAAAAATAAACCTGTAATTAACTTTAATCCTTTTTTTAGATTTGAGAAATTCCCATGACAGAAACCGTGTGTAATTCTTTGATAGGTGCCAGGCTCCTTTTCCACAATCTAGACATTAAAGAATGAGCGGTGTCTGTTTCATCTGTTCCAGGTGGAAAAGGGAATATAGTTTAAGTCGGAAGTTTTCATGCACCTTAGCCCAAATTCATTTAAACTCAGTTATTCACAATTCCTGACATTTAATCATAGTAAGCATTCCCTGTCTTAAATAAGTTAGGATCACCATTTTATTTTAATGCAAAATGTCAGAATTGTAGAGAATGATTGCGTTCAGTTTTTATTTCTTTCATCCCAAGTGGGTCTCACACAAAATATTAATTCTTTACCTTGGGCCCAACATTTTGGGTAGCCTTCCCACAATAAGTTTGATGAATTTTGGCCCATTCCAAGAGTTGTCTGTGGCCACCACCTGCAAACCCATTCCCTTTTTTTGGTTGTCTTGCCTCTCCAGTGGACCTGTTGTCACTTTAATTTGCACCAAAGCAGGTGCCATTGATTCACAATTGCTTATGCTTCCTTACTGGACAGACTGATATCCCTGAAGTTTAAATGTCTTGGTGTTATACTGTGATGATAATCTGTGGAGTAGCTGAAAAATTGCAACCTAAGTGTATGTAACTTCCAACTTCAACTGTAAGTAGTACGCACTTTACTCACACATTATTATTGAAACCTACAGGTTTAACATTCACACATTCACTTTCTAACAACAATGATGGATAAAAAAATAAATACTATGTATATGTACATACGTGGCAAACATACAACATGGGGTATTAACTCACAAATGTGAAAATAAAAAAAATTATAATAATTAAAAAAAACTTGTCACAATGTGGTAATTCTGTTTCTTCTGGACATTTTGTAGCTCTTCTAGTTTCGTTTACAGAGTCCAAACATTACAACACATTTCTATGTTTACCGTTTTCCTTGCTTATATGCAAAATAGTAGTAAAGAGACTTCAAAGTTGCAGCATTCGTGAATGACCGCTATATTACGGTGTTACAGATGCTGTATCAGTGTCCAGTCTAAGTGCTCGTTTTATTGAGGCCCTGTATTACAATGAAAAGTAATCAACACTCTGTTCCTACCATTTCCATAGGATGTCAGTTGAATGAGTACTATTGAACATTATATGTCAGTGTTCCAGACACCACTGGAGATGAGGAGGGTGAGAAAGACCGATGTCAGCGTGTGGCTACTTGACAGCCCAGCGGTGCCGCTGAGAGGGGAGGTGGTGGCGAACACCGCCTCCGTCTCGTTCCAGGGTAGGGGGAGGTTACAGATATTCCCCTCGCAGCACGCGGTGCAGACCTACAGGTGGGCGGTTTAAACGTTAGATACAACCCCTTGTCTCATTCCCTCTCCCTTTACTGGCCACAGTGCAGACTCTGAGGTAGCGAGGACAGACACATTTCATCAAGTATGATGATGACAGCATGTGAGACATCTCAAGTCTCCTATGTGTTATCTAAAACACCTTAGAGGATCTACGGATTAACTCCAAAGCACATTTAAGCGGTGGTGACAGGACCGTAATGTAAAGGGCCACGTTCACCTTATTTGACTCCGGCTCTGACCCCACTCTAGCTTTGACCTTAGCTTCTGCCCGAGATCTGAATTTAAACATGGACGTTTCCCTGTTGGAGGTGTTTTGCACAAACACCAACTACCTACTTGGAAGTTATGACTGAAAACGTCCCAGTAAAAAGAGGCCTTGCCCAAAATTAACCAGAATAATCCCTTGTAATTACCCCCCCCAACAACGGGCCAAACCATTAACTATTCCCATCTGGATTCTAATCCATATGGATGATCCTATGACCTAAGGAAGGGATGTCTTTGGTTTCATTATTCTTTTCTGCATTTTCTGAATATGATGTTTTCAATCCTGGTAGAATAATTCCTATTTATTCCCATTCCGGGATGAATCTGGCACATCAGGAAATGGGGCAAATCGGGATACATTCACCTTGTTTTCTTCATCTACTTCGGAGCATCCAGTAGAGAGGCAGTCATCCAGAGCCACACAACGCTTGGTCACAGAGAGACTGTCCCCCTCCATGTTCATCTTGTGACACGTGTAACAATATCTGGACTCTGTTGACAACATTCAAGATAGTACATAAGACATATTGGCCACTTTCTAGTCAAGTAAGCAAGGACTTAACATTGAGTGCCAAATGAGAGCCCTTCAATTCAAGTAGACTACCTATTACCATACTGTATCTGATACACTCCAAATCCATAAATGGCTAGATGGCATTTTGAATGGCATTCTAAATCAATCATCTGGTCACGATCTGACCAATCTAAATCTGATTGAAACATCTGTTTGATATGTCAGTTAGAATATATCCCAATGGGAGCCCGACAGATATGCTGACATGTCTCTTGATACATTTGATGTAAATATTGTTTTATCCTTTTCAACGGATGTCACTATTGTTACTTTTTAAATTAAGCCTAGTAAACCATAGAGGAAATGCCAATATTATCCCTCTACAGAGTGATGTTTTGGGGAGTTCGGTGAAGCTTTGCTAGTGACGATCTAAAGATCTTACGGTCTGTTATTAATACAACAAATGGGTCTTTCTAGGGCTTGGCTAAAAGTAACTTAATCATTAAGCCTGTGCTGTAAATCTGTCGGATAGTGGTCGAGACAGCTAACTACCTTTTAAGCAGCAATATATTTATGAGCTAAACATGTCTGCACCAGGGTGAAATATACTCAATAATAAACAGGTACGGAGGCCTCCATTGAACAAACAGAGAGGTAATTTATGATTTTGTGGCAACACTCAGAAGAAAAGAATGCCTAATCTAAATGCATAGTAGGAGTAGGCCTACCCTTGTACAGAGATGAAGGCCCACTTTACAATTTATTATCATTGCCTGGGTAAAGCATTAAAAGATTCATTCTGGGATTTCTGGCCACTGGTTATAAAAGTGACACTGTCGAGCCAAAACGGGTCCCCAAAAAATGTGTAGCATGGGTAGCATTTAGCTTGCTATTATTCTGTTAAACATTACCACAATAGTACTGGTCACCAGGCAGGATAGCTTTCTAGCTAGCAACCGCTCATCCACATCCTCTCCCCTGGTATAAAACCAACGTGAGCAGAGACAGTGGAGTCAGTCACAGGACTGGAGATGGAGGAGTCCTGATCCTGACAGTGGGAGAGGATTCCCCCTCTCCATCTTGGGGCTTGGGCAGCCCAGGGCCACAACATCAGTAGCTGCATATAACCAGAATCAGGGTGGAGACGTTCTCCGTATCAGTAGCAACGTAATCTGCTCGCTTAGATATGGCCTTGGTCATGGCTCCTGCATTAAACTCTAAAACAAAGCCCCGTCGGTTGGGTGAGTCACTGTTAGTTATGCACTCGTCAACGGCAGGGACCTGTGTGTTCGGCCCCAGTGGTCTGACTCACCTTGTGGACAGTACTGGTCTGGCGCCCAGCGGTTACACTCGTAGTTGTCAGGCGCCTCTTCACAGGTGAAGCATTTAAACCCACCAGGAAATGGAGTGGCTGTAATAACATACATGTATTATACACTTATTACACACACACACACACACATCCCCACACCCATTCATGCACCGGGCACAAGCACAGCTAGTCACATGGCTACAGCCATCATACGTTTAGCCTCAGTGGCCCTAATGTTCGGGACAGAACATTTGGTAAATCAAAGGGACAGTTCCACTTCTAGACCAGGAGATCCCACTGTTTTGGGGAAGTCTTGGAACCAAGCAGAATTAGATTTTGGTAGCTGTAATAACCAAACAAGAAATTCCCCCTTTTCACACATGGCGTTCTGATAAAGACTTAAAGTGACAAGTGCATTACCCAAATGCAATGAAGCGTCCTGACTAAAAGCATGCAGCCCAGTGGGTCCCACCCTTCTGAAAGCACGCTCCCCAGAGGATGGAAGACGCCCACGGCTACCATATGCTGTGATCAAACAGACGAGGAGGCCATTTGTTTTTTCAATTTCGCACCATTTCATTAATGTGATTGGCCTCAGTGACAGCTGCAAGACCGCAGGTCAGGCTAACTTCATTTAGAACACAAATCTTGTTGCCAATCACCCCGGTCATGTCCCAATTCCCACTTCCCCATGAAGTGCTCGGTGTGTGCTTGGTGAAAAGGAGTCCAATATGTAGGGACTAGGGTTGTATTTAGGATGCCCATCACCCTCATGGTTAGCTAGACTTGACTTCTCTTCATCTCCCAGCATGCCCCACTGCCAGCTAGACCATGACCCTTCAACCAGCATGCCTGTTTAGTTATCAAACCGCTTCCTAGCTGCCTTCTCACACGAATAGAGACAAACAATTGAAACGCACTGCTGTGTACATAGACTGGGAGCCTAGACACATTTTCTCTCTCGTCCCTCTTGCTCGTAGTGCGACTAGAGGGGTGGCCTTGAGCCGACACGGATATTGAGCCGTATCCTGGAAAGCCGGCGTGTTGCTAACCTGATCCAGGGACTTCTGCCTTGGTGATGAAGGAGACACAGATCTTAAGGGACGTGGGAGGGCTGACCTCTAGCATGCTCGCTTCCTGGGAAGAGTTAGGGTTGTGGCAAAACCTGGTCGGGGGGGGGGGGTAGTTGTTGGGGGTAGGGTTTAGACCAGAATATGCCCCTCTAAGAGGCCTACATTGACCCAGCCTGTCGTAGAACGCTGGAGAGAGAGAGGGGAGGTTGAGGGACCAATGTTACGGAAAGCAGCTATTCCTGTGGCTCGAGGAACACCATATAATTGACACTGATATTGGCCCCGTTCTGGCCGTGCCGGAACATTCTGTCCGCGAATATTGGACTGATGTGTATATGAGACCGAGGAGGGCAGAGGGCAGTGACAACACGGGCGACTGTGACAACACGGGCGACTGTGACAACACGGGCGACTGTGACAACACGGGCGACTGTGACAACACGGGCGACTGTGACAACACGGGCGACTGTGACAACACGGGCGACTGTGACAACACGGGCGACTGTGACAACACGGGCGACTGTGACAACACGGGCGACTGTGACAACACGGGCGACTG
>JACXGK010014825.1:0-11137 GCA_016801125.1 Novumbra hubbsi | reverse complement strand
AGGTCAGAGGTCATCACATTTCACTGGTAGGTCTGATATATTCCAGGTATCTAGGTCAGAGGTCATCACATTTCACTGGTAGGTCTGATATATTCCAGGTATCTAGGTCAGAGGTCATCACATTTCACTGGTAGGTCTGATATATTCCAGGTATCTAGGTCAGAGGTCATCACATTTCACTGGTAGGTCTGATATATTCGAGGTATCTAGGCTTTTTTTTACTCTTTTATTTATTTCTCAGGCAATTACAACCTGAACCAAAAATGTGGTTGTTTTACACCAGACGCGCTGTAACAGTCTCAGTGAAAGCAAAATCCTTCATCTTTTGTTCTTTGTTGACCCTTGAAGTGTTGCCATGCAAAGCCAGAACCTCCCCACTGATATGGGCCAGAGGAACCTCGTCCATTCACCCACCGTGCTTTTGATTTTAACTTAATTTAGCGCGTTTGTCTAATTAATTCTGTCTTTTTCATCTTGATGGCACAAAGCCTATGATCATCCATACAGAGGGATCCCACACAAGTGGCGCTTTCGAGCGCACCCCAACTTTTCACGGGGCCTTCGCTCATGGATAAACAGGGAAAAAGCATCAAAGAACCCAGCCATCGCTCTGAGATTCCCGTCAAAGGAACCCTCCAATCGTCTGGCGGATTCCTGGCATTCCACCGTGAAAGGGTTAAATGTCTGCTCCGGGAGGTCACTCTGTCATACAAATTGCGCAGGCATTGTTTTCGTGGAGAACGCGTGTGACATTTGAAGGTGGCTATTGTTCGGGCCTGTACATTCCTGCGTGGTTCTGCGCCCCGCGGTTCCTCGGGCTCTGGGGATAAATTAGTGGGACGTCCAGCGGGTTGCGTGGCCCACCGAGTCCCCTCTGTTTGTTTTAGGGCCTGAAAACCCCAGCAGGACGCTTTCTCTACCTGTCTGACGTCCTTTCAGAGGAGTGGCTGTTTCCCAGCGCGGATGTCCCCAGGCACAGTTTAGACTCAGACTTAAACTTATAAGAGCCCACACACACACACATTCACACACACACTGCTTTTCTATAGCTGCCCAGCACCAAGAGAGAATGCAGAATGCTCTTAGCTTCTCCTTTTTAAAAGTCTGTCAATTCATTAATGGTTCCTTTCAGGCCCTGGGTGTGTGTGTGTGTGTGTGTGAGGGTGTGTGTGTGGCCCTAAAGCCAACCTGACTCCTGGAGTGGGACCAGACAGGCTTACATCAGGACTGACTACTGCTGCTGATGTCTCATAGGTCAACACACACATAACAATCAGCCAATCGTCACACCTTCCAAAACAAAAGTGGGCCTTTATATCTCAAATCCTCGCTAATTACTACCCAGTGAAAAACCGGAGGTATTAAATACTTAGTTGTGTTTTCAGGTCATTTCTTTCTGTTTGAGCCCCATGTCACAGCAACCCTACTACCTTATCAACAGATGTGTTATTGGGCAATAGGTGTCCCGAGCGCTGCTGTCCTTGTGTTATATACTAGATGTTGTCACCCTTTCAAGAAACCAGACTCCACCTTAGCTTAGTCAAATGTTCTTTATATCACGTTAAAATGTTCCATATCACCCCAATTCAGATTGAATGCCTCACTTTTGGCGTCATGATCAGATTTAACACACGATAGACCTGCTTTTCAGACTCCAGTGGGATTTTGCAATAGAACCTGACTATGTGTTTTTTTTGGCCGTGCAACCGAGTCCGATCTCTTCCACAGGGCCTACCGCGTGACTTTAGTGTCTCAGCCCATTATTGGAGCGTGAGCCCAAACGCGTGTCTCGGTCGTGTGACGGGCTAAGTTCCAACTCCTCCGGAATGCTTTGGGCCGGGCTCAGGTATGCGTCGGTGTGGACCCAGACATCTAACGGTCACATCGTACAATCCAGCCACGACTCAAAGTCAGGCGGCAGATACAGTCATTCGGACAGATTATATGGTTATGCTCCATCCTGTAATCTTCCCGGAGCTCATAAAACTGGTGACTTGACAATTTAAGAGTCCCGGCTGTTTAGCAGCTCGCTATCCGTCGCGCGGTTCTATTACAGGGTTTAAGATCTCAACGCAGATGTGCGTACCGCTTTTATGGACCGCGGCTTTCTTTGGTCATCTCACCTGACGGCGTTCGTGGTTTTCCCGGCGGCTACGGGGTCCTTCCATGTAATCCTGTGGAGGGTGCGTGTTTGCGATGGGAATTGATTGGCCTGCGTCCCTGTGGTTTGAGTGTCGTGGGGGGCAGCCGGAGACACAATCGAGCTATGAGTCCATTATTCACGTGTGGCTTGAGTGTTATAGGTTTTCTTTGTCCAGTGTACGTTAAGCCCCCGGGTTTTACCAGGAGAAAGAAAAATGAGGGGTCGTCGCTCCACACAGAAACCGACCCAGAGAGAGACCCTCATCACGGACTCCCCATTGGCCGGGCTTAGGACCCGGCGCTAAGAAAGCTCTCATCCAATAAGACGCCCCACGGGGAAAGCCCTCGTCCAATAAGATGCCCCCCCCTGGGTGTGGCAGGCGGATTACCAGTCTGCCCCTGGTGTTCGGGGCGGGGGGGGCACGGGCGCGGGGGGGGGCCTGGGGCTAGTCGCTGGGGCTAGCGGGCGCCTTAACGTGGTTGCTAGGGAGCAGGTATCAAAGGTCTGCCAGTTGCACACAGTCACGGTCACGGAGGGAATTAAAACGCAACAAAGAGACAGTTATTCTGCAATAATCCGCCCTGCAGAGGGCAACTTATTCTCCCAAACCAGAGTCGGAGAGAGGGCAGCTGACGGAGGGCTGTGATCACAAGGGCATAGTGCTGCGCTCACACACACTCCATGCTGTCTCCTGTCTCTCTCCCTCTCTCTCCCACACACAGACACACATCACACCTTCTGTGTCCCTCCCTCTCACACACACACACACACACCTCTCCATCCTTGACAGTTCTGTAGCTTGGCGGGATCCCTGTATTGGATTTAGAGCCCTGTCCCTTAAAGAGAGGTGTCGACTTTGATCTTCTCTGGGTGGTCTGGAGCCAGTAGGATTGGGAATATAGAGACTGGGAGAGTCTATGGGAATGTAGAGAAGCCGAGCCTGAGGGTTAATCAAGGAGCAACTCCCATGAAGGCTTAGACAGACAGGTGAGGAGAGTATTTGTAAAAAGAGTAGCATCTTACCTCCAGGAGTTTGGGCTCCATTCATTATTCCCGGTTGCTTTAGGGTGTAGATGGACACTGTATCAGTTTGTAGCACAACAGACGTCCTATGTTAGCCAGCGTTCGTGTGTAGTGTTGTGTTGGGAGGTTCACGTCCGACTGAATCGTCTCTGTCTTCCTTTTCTTAGTGTTTTATTTCTCTCCCTTGTCCCTCGCTCTCAGGTGTGAGCTGCTGTACTGTCTGGGGTCAGAGTTCAGACGGGGTGCTGGGGTGTTGGATATCGTGTACGAATCGCCATTCCAGTTGTTCACCTGCGGCTATGACACCTTTATCCGCTCCTGGGACCTCCGTCTCAGCCACAGGTACCGTGTCCACCAGTAATTCAGTATGCCCCCCCGCTACTATTCATATATAAGGGGTTCTCACGCTCCAGAACTACGTGCTTTTCATTTTATTCAAACCCCTAGGTTTGTTTGACCAAAATCCTTAGTGTGTGTGAGATACTCCTTTCGTCTCTATGTCATCTCTATGTCAACTCTATGTCAACTCCTGCACCTCAGCAGCTTACAGGTGTGCAACAAAAGATTCTTGCCTACATATTTTTATCGCAAAATATACCACAATGACTATATTGGTCATTTGGCATTCTAAGTTATAATAAGTTGTAAACACGATTTATGTCTCTAAAATATAGCTCAAGTACACTGGACAAAATTAAACATTGTTGGTTCATTTATTGAGTTGTAATAAAAGATCACAGAAATGTTCAATGCCCAGAAGAAGCTTTATGCAGGTGTACAATCTAAAGAACTGATTAAACAGCATGTTCATTACTCACGTGCACCTTGTGCTGGGGACAATGAAAGGCCATTGCAAAATATGCGGTTTTGTTACACCACACAATGGGGAAGATGTCGCAACTTTTCATGAAGTGTGCAGTTGGCCTGCTGTGTGCAGAAATACCCGCCAGATGTTTTCGGAGAATTGAATGTTTATTTCTCTACTAACGCCTCCTGCAACTGCAAAACTGTCAGACGCTGTCTCATCTAGTCTGCCTGCTTGACCACCTCACCAGCGTCTTATCTCATTTCAGTGGGCAAATCTTCGACGTTTGTTGACATGAAGAAGCGCGCTTTTCACTGGTAAATCCCAGGTTGTAACTGTACCGGGTTGACTGGGCGGATGTCCGTTTAAATACCCCGGATCATGTGGTCCCACTACCATGCCGTCATTACCTTACATTTCCCAACATTGCTCGCTGACTGGTTTTCTGATCCACCACCCTACATTTCTTCCCAATGGTTTGTGTGGCCAACAGAGGCATATATGTGTTCCTAGTGTGGAAATCAAGAGGTTAGGGCCTAATAACACTCCTTAGTACCAGCTGCTTGCTAACTCACAACCGTATTCATTTTGACCGGCCCGCCTCCTACTGCACCCATTAGAACACAAAGTGTTTCCTGGTTGAATAAACGTTCCTCTCACTCGGCCTGCAGTGGCTCAGCCGTAGTGCTGCGTGTTACGACTCTGCGCTGCAACGCGCCCAGGCCTCGCTCAGCGCACCAACGCGCCGTAATTCCCCTTCCGTGTTACACGTAGAGAGAGCGTTGTATGTCCCTGCCCGGTGCCGGTATTGATGCCCCCCCCCAAAAAAAACAAGCCGGGTCCTGCTATTAGCAGGGAGGTTTTTATTTGGGTGGGTGTTTATGGGTTGTTGGTTAGACGGGGAGGGAGATCAGTGAAGTAACACAAATAAGAGCTGATTGTCGGCTATCTCTGGGGACACAAACGGGGGGTTGAGCAGGGATGGGGGCCCCTCTTTAGACCTCAATAATTCACACACACAGCACCCCCAGGACGCTCCTCGGGGTCAGTGAGGAGGTACGGGGCGTCTGGGCGTGGTTTTCCCGTAGAAGCGGTCCGTTGACTCCTGCGGGGATGGCGATTGCTCCTGATCAGCAGTCAACCTTGTATGGCCGACACGTGAACACATGCCAGCTTTATTCTCTGGCTGACATGTTGTCTTCATGTCATAAGCACTGGTCTCTGGTCGTTGTGTAGTGATAGAGACATTTGTGTAGTGTTGTCTTTTGTTAGCTTGTTCTGGTTTTTGTACGATGTCTTTTGTTAGGTGTTTGTACATTATCTTTTGTGAGGGTGTTCTGGTGTCTGTTTTGTATTGCTGTAGAGATGTAGGTTGTCTTTTGTTGGGTTTATGTTGTGCTAGGTATGAACCAAGGTCCCTTCCAATGTGTTTTCCGATCTTATAACAAAAGAGAGCAATAGACTCAGTGCTATCATCCCTGTAAGCAGTGGATGTACAAAATACTCAAAACTATGATCTATAATTTTGACCCTTAATTTCTTTGACTTAAAGGTAGAGTTTGAGAATTGTTTTGGGGGATTTGTTAACTTACGCGTTTGAAAGAAACTACTCCATCTTTCACGTCCCTGGGGGAATAGTTTCAAAATAATTTAATAAATATGAAAATGTATATATTTTCATTCTTCTTATGGAACTAAGATAATTCACATTTATTTTCATTAGATCATAAATATAGATTTTTTTTGGTGACTTTGTTCTGATGTTTTGGAATGAAACACTGACCCGACTTTTGACTTTCAACCATGTCAGTTTATATTAATATTTGTATTAATTTTAAAAGTAATAATAAATAATGCTTTAACTTGAGTCAATTGAATCATTAAGTCAATTAAGTTTCATTCATAATACCACTGTCCCCAATTCTGTTGTAATTTCCACAACACCTACAAATTAACTGCACAATAAAGTTTTTTTCAACGTTTGTAAAATACATTTGTTTTATTTAGTATATTTTGTGACATGATCTGGCTAGTTTCATAACTGGTATTCTCATTGCTAGTTTGCTTGTTAGCTAGTCACTTCCACCATTGTCATTTCCATCACATAATTTGTTTAATAAATATCAATCAATCAAGTTTATTTTTATAGCACAATTCATACATGAAAGCAATTCAATGTGCTTTACAAGACATTAAAAGAGAAATCCAATTTTAACAGTTTGATTACGAAATATGATTTAAGTAGTTATATATTGGCCCTGCACATTGAGATTGTTAAGGACGTCATTGGTCCTTAACATTTTTATCACCAAAGTAGGAGGTAGTTGGGGAATGACACATATACCACGCACTTGTGTCACAAACGCTCAGATATTTACCTCTTGTAGGGCACACCGCTCGTGCCAAAACAATGCAAATTACACATAATAATGCTTTTACTGCAATGGCTTTTATCACCTGGTTTGCAAGATTCTGAGGAACACAGTAAAAGAAAAATAAATAGTCTTACACAAACAACGGAATCAGGTAGCATTCAATTACACCCGCGTGATGATGGACTTGTATGAATCAGGCTGCGTTGATAAATTTTATCAAGAGGGACGATACTAAGAATCAGCTTTATTGCCAAGTAGGTTTAATCATACAAGGAATTTTCTCCAATTGGTGCATGGAGTAAAAACTGTTTGGATCTAGCTGTACGTTGTTTTTGTTAGGTTGATGTTAGGTAGTGTTGTTGTTATAAGTGGTCTTTCTGTCCTATAATATTCCGCTCTTGTAGAACATTTTTGTCCTAGAAAATGTAATGACACAGCTCTTTCTACATGCATCCAATGTACTACAAAAAAATTTATGAATAACTAATTATTGTTCCAGTAAACAATCGTTTTTTTTTTTTGTCAAATTGCCTCTATAAATGATGCACTATACTATTTAAAAAGAAGCTCTATTCTATAATGCTGTAATATAATCTGTATCAGTACTGTGTGCGTAGCTATGCATAGTTGTAGTTATGGAAGGCTGAAACAAAAATGTAATTAAATTATTTAGTTATTTTGCAAAAACATAATGAAGAAAAATATATATTTTGACAGTACAACTGTTGTCATTGACAGCAAACATTTAAAAAATAATATATATTTTTAAATATCTTTACTCTTTCATAATTGCCAGTATGTGCTTAAACGTTAATGTCTGGCACTAAGCATTAGTTGTGAGAAGTGGCATCAGTAAACACAAAACCAGCACTTGTTGGTTGTATTAATCAAGGCACTATACAGGATTATCTTGACTATTTGTCTGGAAAGTAAAACTTCTGATGTATTCTAGAGTCAGAAGATCGCATCCTGAGCCACAACAGAGATGAACGGGAAAAGCCCAACAAATGTCTAACTGCATCTGAATATTGTCCATAAGGAGTCGTACACAGTATTTCAGGATAAAGATATGTTGAGACAGCCTGCTGCTACTCAGTGCTACTTAACAGCAACAAGAAACAGTAGCTTTCGAAAAAAGAATTACGAAAACAAGCAGAATTGTAGCAATCTAATTATCTTTAGACGGTAGAAGCAGCAGGCTATTCAAATTCTGGTCAATCCATTGGACTGTGAAAAGAGCCATGTGTCAGAAAATGCAACAAAACCCCTCTTAAATGTGGGCTACTCATGTTGGTGCTGCTAGAGACTGAGATGAAATAAGTGCTTTGGAAATGGTTAGAACAACTCAGAGAGTTGTGGAGATTCTGATTGAAGCATGAAAGATAACCTTGTTTGTTGATGACTGGGAATATCAATTCCCCCCAACCTCTATAGATTTTGGCATCATCACACTGGGGAGGTAATAGTGCAGTCTATTGACTGGTTTAGGGTTAGGGTGAGTGACGCATGAGACATGCTTGGGGAGACGTCCTTATTTACACTGCATCTGGCCGTGTTCATTGTGGTCAATGAATATAAACATTGTGTGGAGAAAGTTGACCTTCAAATGCCCTCGTAAAAAATCTGATGTGTTTTCCTTTTTAACTAGTGTAGAAAACCTCCATCCATTATTGCATTTTTTGGTTTCTAAAATAATATACAATACATGTGTAATGTTTATGACTCACAAGTGTTGTTTTTTGTCTTGTTTGTGTCAAATTATGGTAAAGATCATTGAATTGTACATGTACTGCTTGATAAACGATAAAACTGTAGACAGATAGCAGTAGTTGTCTAGAGTTTCCTGCCAGCGTATGCTGTGCCAGCCTAGCTGTTTATCATTTGGAATCCAATTAATTTAAAACATTTAAATTTGAAGACCTGGCACCTTTTATGTCACTGCCCCCCAGTGGTAGACCTCAACACCTGGATATAACAAGTTATAGAGATTATTAGTTTGTTATTAAAAGTTTACTTAATATAAAATACTGAATTACACAGAAATGTGATCGATTTTTATCATGAATAAATGAAAAACGATGCCATAATGTCGGAAAACATAATGAAACCTAACTGAATTTATTTATGAAAACATATATTGCCCAAAATTAATATTTATTTTGGCTAAGCTCGACATTTTATTTACTTTCTAAAGATGCTTAAACGATTGTTAAAGCCACTGTCTGCTGAAACAATTATGTGTGGATATCTAAGTGATTGTAATGAAGACAAAGTGATGAAAACCAAAGTTAAATCTGTTCTAATCTCAGACGCGTGGAACAGCTTCGCACCGCAACTGTACGGCGTGGTCGATTTGTTTACGTTGGTTGCCGAGCAACCCAGGTAAATTTGTTTGCTTATCGTGGCTATCTATCCCGGAATACGGTTACTTCCTTTACTTTGATATTTGAATGTTTTTAATGGTGAAAAAACGTCAATGATCACTAGATATTTATGAGGAACTTAATATTTATTTGCTAATATCAGCTCAGCACCGATCGTCATACAATCTAGATTTTACAGTACTGCCAAAATACCCCGGTCTACCCCCGCTTGTCAACATTCTGATATTTGTTACGGATATGTAATAAACATATGTACAAAACTACATATGACATGTTTTTTTACATCTGTTTTCTATAAAATATTTTCTACAAAACAAACTGTATAAAATTAAAAAAGCAAAGGAAACCTACATGGAAATGAAATAAAAACATATCTCCCACCCCTTTTACCATCCTGCTCTCTCCCCCTCTAACCACCGGCCTTCCTATTGATATTAGGTTTTTAAACATTCATTTGTCACCTGCTTGAAATTGTTGGATGAAAACCTGGTTGATGACAGTGAATTGACCTTGCAGTTGTTGGATTGCTAAACATAGGCAAAAAGAGGCTGTGTGTCTGTGTCAGAGAGCCCAGACGTCTCTGCTGCCCGGCTGTCTGCTACCGGTCCCAGTGCATCACTTATGGATGAGGGTCTAATGGAGGATCGATCTCTATTGGCAGATCCCCCAAAATACTTCCTGTACCAGCGACTCCTTCCCCACCTCAAACCCTGCCAGCTCTCCGACACCCCAGCACATTTCCCTAAACAACCGATTAAGTTTCAGCATCCTCTCAAAACACACACAACCCCTAAAACATTCACCCTACTCAAAACACACACAGTAACATTGACATTTCAACTTCCTAACAATGTGCACTCACAAATGTACCTTGTTTTTTTCCGCACTGTTTAAAATCCAGTTGTCTGTTTCTGTTCACTTCTAGATCAAAGTTGTCTAAACAAAAAATGCGGTTTGCTTATTTTATCATCTTCAACTCACAGACTTTTTTCTACTCCTCCTGTCTCTCTTCCCGAATTTTGTGAAATCCAATAGAATATTTGGACCTGTCTCACGACGACATGTCCCAACAGATTTGGGAGAATTTCATATTGAGCTGAAAGCCTTTGTCTTCTGCATGCGTACTAGACAATCAGCTTTCTTCCCTGCTGCTCTCTGGACCAGGAGGTCACCTGGGTCAGTGTGTGTGAGGACAAGCTCTTCTGTCTGATGACTGCAGTGGGCTTCCGGCACCAGTACCTTCTATGTGGGCGCTAGGTTGCCATGGGACCAGCATCCCTGGGCGACGCCTGCCCTCGAGGCTTCCCAGCCGCTCTTCCGCCATCATCACAGTCTCTCTGTCTCCTTTCCCACAACCCACTCTGATGTTATTTCCTCCGGTCCGACAGGAAGTGTGTCATGGAGTGGGAGGAGCCTCACGACAGTGCCCTCTACTGCATCCAGACGGATGGGAATCACATGATCGCCAGTGGCTCCTCCTATTACGGCGTGGTACGGACGTGGGATAAGAGGCAGGCCCGCTGCTTAGAGGTACGCATGTGTGTGCGTGTGCGCGCGTGTGTGCGTGTGCGCCCGTGTGTGTGTGTGTGCGCGCGTGTGTAATAACTGTGTGTTGTGACATCCATTTCTGGCGGTTGTTGTCGTTACCACAGATGTTCCAGTTGTCTGCGGCTGTGAGCAGCCCAGTCTACTGCCTGCGTTTCAACACCTCTCACCTCTACGCCGCCCTGGCCACAACACTCTGCTCTCTGGACTTCAGGCAGGGTCCTCGGCCTCGCAGGTCACACCCGCTCCCACCGACAGCTGTGGGGACTCAGAACAATAAATAGTTGTTTGCCGTAAAATGCCTATTTCTCTGTGTTTACTGGAGCTCTGAAGGTGAACAGACCAATGGATAATAGCCTTTCATGAGATACTGTATCAAATATGGAGGGCCGTGCAGATCCCGGACGAGAGGGCATGCGAAAACCTGTTGTTACTGGATTAATAAAGTGGCCTGAAGGCTCAGACACACACCCGCTTAATCTCTGTCCTAGGTAACTCTTTCATTGAAGATAGCACATGGAGGTGTTTCCACCTCACACTCTGAGCGGTGCGGTGTTCCGTCGGGCGCTTTGAGGGGAGGAAACCGCGTAAGCCACTGACAGTCGGATTGTAAACACAGTGTTTAGATTTCTATTCATATGACATCAACACCTGCGATTAGTCAGTTGTGTGGATCGCAGTGTTTAACCTTAGAAAATCTCATGTGGGGATTCATTTGACACATCTGGCATACTACAAAAAAAACTAAACCTTTCCAACTCCTCAGGTTAACTTGGTCTGAGGGGAACGGGTGGGAGGGCATTGGTGGTGACTACCCAGAGAGACCCTCTCTACCCAGAGAGACCCTCTCTACCCAGAGACA
>JACXGK010014824.1:0-11120 GCA_016801125.1 Novumbra hubbsi | reverse complement strand
AGGAGGATCAACTGACCTCCATATGCTGTCTGTCACTGTCCCTACCCATGAGGATAAACTGACCTCAGTATGCTGTCTGTTACTGTTACTGTCCCTGCCCAGGGCAGGAGGATCAACTGACCTCCATATGCTGTCTGTTACTGTCCCTGCCCATGAGGATAAACTGACCTCAGTATGCTGTCTGTTACTGTCCCTGCCCCGGCCAGGAGGATCAACTGACCTCAAGAGTACTTTGTACGCTGTTACAGTAAGCCAACTGCCACTTATCATGTCAACTCCACCACCACCATTTAAAGCTTGTGGCGATGTTTATCTAGTTTTTTTATCTCTTCCCCATGACCCCTGTGTTGTAAAAAGGTTTATGTTGAGTTCTGAGAAAGGGAGAATTGTAAATGAGGGGTTATATTTAATGGGGTTCCTGAATGTAAGATATATAACTATACTAGGTATACAGTAATCCATACTGTTTGTACAGAAAGAGAATTCCAAAATTATGTAATTATTGCTTGGATGTTTGTGGGTTTTCAAGCAAAACATCTGATTTATAGTACCTTATAATAGTCTGCAGTTATTTTTTCAAACAGACGTCCCTGTTTAAAGACAAAAAAATAAAACGGGATTCAACAGTCTTGAGCTTCATGTTTTAACCAACTAATAATTCTTATACTGTACAAGCTCAATGCTTCTCATGAAGTTGTTTGTTTTGAATGGAAAAGCCCTGCTTAGGGTATACTGCCACCACAGGCATTTCCTCTGAGTCTATTGTTTTAGGTTTGCACCTGCAAAACATGTTAATGGCCCAAATGGTCATTTGTGTTGATCGTACCAAAGACATTCAATGTAAAGTCCCATCTGCTAACATTTATCACCATGTAGGGTCTCTCGGAAGTAGACCAGACATCTACCATTGTGGTTTAATGGAGCAGTGACCAAATCAAGAGAGTGCTTAACATTAGAAAGGCCTTAGCAAAGATTGTAGAGTGCCATGATGCCCAAAACAAAGCTTGTTCATGACAAACCCCAACCATGCTTGCATGTGATACCATGTTGGCATTCCCTAGCACAAATCATACACCATAGCACGCCATTAGATCTGACGGTCAAGTCAAGCTGAGGGACGAGACAAGGGTTGCGCAACATTTCACTTAGCCGCTGAGATTCTTTTGAAAGCCAATAGATGGCATGCATGAATACACGGTTATAATACCAAAGAAACCCTAAATCTCGAGATTTATGTTACAAAAATGTATTTCTTACTGGATGAAGCTTTGTTTAGAAACAACTGAGATTATGAAACATATATTTCATAAATGAATTTGTAACATATTTCCAGCTGCTGTGGAAATATCTATGCTGTTACGTTATGGCTTGCTGAGGAAGAGTGTTGTCCAGCTGTCTTAAAATGGAATGTGATGATTAGCACTCATATTCTGTCTGTGTTATGTTTATATCCTTTATCAACCTTCAGATTAAATAGTCATACTTCTATTATACCTGGCAATATCTGTATATAGAAACAAATTAGACCACTGTCATCCTACTTCTTGTAGTGAGGAAATTGGCCTTCACCACTTCCAACATACAGTCGTGCTTTTGATCACTGTGGAGAGGTGGGGATCTACACCATAGGGATCTATAACTACAGTAGAAGCACTATTGTCATATTAGCACTATTGTCATCTAATATCCATTTCAAATAGGATTGTTTCCTAAAAGAATTGAGGATTTTTATTTGGTCACAGTTTAGCCAGAAATGTTTATGCCAATTTTGGCAGCAGGCAAATTTAAGTAAATCGTAGAGAGGTATATTTACGATACAACAGTTCATTCAGGGATATAGTTACACTTGTTGTCTTGTTGTAAGCATTTACTTCCTTACAATGTTATGTCTTTTTGCTATGAACTAGCCAGACAGATATGTGAGAAAAAAGAAAAACTGATAAGCGTTCGTGAGTGTATACTTTAAAACGTTATGTTTCGAGCCTTGCACATACAGTCATACATTAAAAAGCACTGGCTTAACTAGCAAATATTCTACATGTGGCTAATGAAGTGCAATATGTTTTTGCCTCAGAGTTGTGTCCGTACATGGACGACAGTTATAGTGACAACCTTGTAGTGTGGCCTATCAATTCTTGGCTTAAAAACATGTATATTTAACATTTTCTATTAACTTCACTAGCCAGCCAGTTATGCATGAATGAAGACTGACTTGCTGTTGCGAGTGCATGTCACATTACACATGGCTCAGTTTAGCGAACGTTCTACTATAGTTGCAAACAAAGCCCTTGAATTGATGTGCCTAAACGTTTAACTGTTGTTAGTGAATAAACCTAAGATTTTTAATGAAGTAGAAAGCAAGAGGGAAAAATGGTATGCCGTAAACAGCCTGTCTACACAGCTTCACCCAGGAAGGTCAACAAGCTGGGCTGTGAAACTCTGAATAGTTCACCCCAAGTCACCTCTAAGTCACTGAACACATTAATTCCTATTCACACTAAGCTGAATCCAACAAAATTCTATAAAAATCAGTAGGTACATTGCAGGAAAGAAATTTATAATTTTGGTTGCTGCAATTCCTTTGTGTGCCTTTCATACATAATCAACTGCAAATAATTCCCAGCGTGGTCAAATAGGCTGACAGGGTTCAGTTAGTTTGATGGGATGTGGGAGAACACGATGGCTTCCGTAGAAACAGGGGAGTGGCATCTTTCTTTGACATGTAGGTGTTTCCTTCACGAAAGCCTCTTGCTGTATTTATTTTAATTGGATAGACCTGATTTAAAGCACACAACTCATTTCTGTATGTCTATGTTTTATCTGTTTAACCCAAATATGTCTGTATGCCAACGCGGTCAACATTTGTGACATAGATATTTCAAATAGTGTAATCTGTGTAGTATAAAACTAGTCTTGCCCTGGCCTATGTTGTAACAAGGATATTTTGACTATTTTTTATCTGAAGAACATGACAAAATAATTTCTTATTTCCTGGGCAAGACTTCTAGGGAACTTATCTTCCATGTATGATAAGAACACATCAAATTTTACAGAACAAATTGTATTTTTGCTTGCATTCTTGTGTGTGTTTGTATGTGTCTTTAAAGGTATACATGTTCTTCTGTGAGAGAGGGGGAGATGAACAGAGATATAGTTCCCTTCAAAACATTGGAACATTTGTTACCAACCAAGAATAACAACATGTTTCAAAGTTCCACCCTCTACCTCATCTGAGCATAGGTATTGTGACAATTCAGCCTAAAGCAATTGAAATGTAAGAAGTATTAAAGCTAATATTTAGTTGCAACTCCTGCAATAAGCAGTGAGCCTGTGACCCATTGACATCACAGAACACATGGTATCACCCTTTGAGATGTATTTTCCAAGCCTTTTGCTGGAGCCATTTAGCACGGCTGCTTGTTTTGAGGCCAGTGAAATGCACAGCCAGTCTGAAACGTTCCACTTTCCATATCTTCATGGTTGTGTTGGCAGTTTGTTTTGGGTCATTTTCCAGTTGCAATGTGAAGTCATTGTGTCCAGTTGCAACGGGTCATTGTCCAGACTCCATTGAGTCTGGCATTTTCTTGTACATTGGTAGCTAATATGCTTCTGTACACTTCATTACATCATCAATAAAGATGAGTGAGAATGTTCCAGTGGTAGCCATTCATAATTACGTCATGACACCACCTTCACACTATGCTTCACATATGAGATGGTATGGTTTAACATAACACTAACTTCACCATTCTTTACAGGTGAGGTGGTATGATTTAATATAACACTACCCTTCACCATGCTTCACAGATGAGGTGTTTTTTTTCTGGATCATCTGCAGTTAGTTTTTTCTCCACACTTTTGCCTTCCCATCACTTAAAGACAAAGGTGAAAAAGGTTTACCTTTGTCTCATTTGTCCATTAAAGTCTCTTTCTAAACTGTACTGGCTCTCTTTTTTCTAACCAATTCTAATCGAGGCTTTTGGTTTTTGATGCTGATCAGAGGTTTGCATCTTGCCGCGTAGCCTTTGTAATTTGGAGGTTGTTTTTTTACAACTTTAACAAGTGTTCTTTCTGTCATCAGCCGCTGTTGTTTCCCTGGTCAATGTTGATGGCTGAAGACACCAGTGGATTATATCTGCTACGGGCTTGTAATCACAAAGTGGGCATCTTGACATTAGGAGGGGAGGCAGAAGTGGAAAATGTTTTATGCAGAAATCTAAATATGGCTACAGCCCAACACTATAAGAAGATGTTGGGGCTGCAGGTAGCGTTGAGGTTAGGGCACCTGACCAGTAACCAAATGCCTGCTAGAGAAAATACCCAAATCATCACTCATTGCATACAAATGTCAACCAAGCATATATTTGGGTCATTCTGTCCATATGCCGTTGTCTAAAACTAGAAATACTATTACATCAAGAACAATTCTGAGTATGCGTACATTCACTTAAAGACTAAAGGTGATTCTAGCATAAGTGTCCATGTCTTGACATGAGTGTCAAACATGTGACACTCATCTTTTCCCATTGAAAGCATTGTATTAACATACTGTAAGCTTCAACTTCTTGAATTCAATATAATGTGCATAACCTCAGGGGTTCTTAAACCTATTCTACAACCCTTTCAGACCTCGCACACCTAATTAAACATGTCAATTAATTATCACAGCCGTGATTAGGTGAATCAGACGAGCTTCAGGGCTTCGACAATATTGTGAAACACAAGGAGAGGCATCACAAACCCTGAGTTACTTGACACTCCTGATTTACCATTTCATCATCAATATTCAGAAATGCTTTAAGGTTTAAGTTTTTCTATGATGCCATTTTGCCTAATTTAATATTTCATAGCTATTCAGAAGATATATTCATTGAATACAGTTAAAGAACTGCTAGTCATCAAACTTTTTTGTTTTAAGTCACTGCAGTGATACCAATAAAAAAAACCTAAATTCGTTCTGTAGGTCTCTATTAAGAAACGGGAGTGGCTTGGTTGAGATGGGTGTGCTTTACCTTTCAGTAAACCCGCCCAGAGATTGGTAATCTGTAGTGCAGTGAATTGTAGCCCACCACAGTTGTCTGCTACAACCCTGCAGTATGCATGTTCGCGAGGGAGTCCGCGAGTCGCTCAAGACCGAACGCGCGTTGCTGGTGAGAAACACCCCCAAACAGGAGTCAACATTAATTGATTTGGATGTGGCGCGTACTTGAGAATCGGAAAAGTGACCGCAACACGGGCAGTGCTGGAGGAATACTATATTCGTGGTTGCTGCTCTCTACTTAACGTGGACAATCATGCATGTGCTGTTTGGGGGACTTGGGTTTTTGCTATTTCTCCATAACTTTTTGAATGTAGTGGTATCCAGGGCAAGCTCGCCTTCGAGTTCAAGAAAAGGTAAAGTATTTTGACTTGCTATCTAATTTGTTTCATTCTGAGATGCGTTATTTAGTTACCGCAGGCAGACTGAGAATGAATGAATTTTTTCCGATGACTTGCAATGCTTTTATAATGGTCTTCTGTTTTTTGAATTACTTAATCTTACACATGTATTATGATAATTGATGTTATCATTGTAAATCTATTGATACCATTTTTTATTCTACCCGTTATACGATGGCTTTTTTTAACCAGCTACAGCGTCCAAGCAGCTTGTCGCATATGAGATTGTAACTCCTGCCCGAGTGAATGAAGCCGGTGACAACTTTCCCACGACCTTGCACTTCAAAAGGAAAAAGCGAAGTGTGGACAATAGCCCTGTCAACTCCTCGGATCAATGGGCTTCGCCAACAATCTACTACAAGATATCTGCGTTCGGACAGAGCTATCACCTCAACTTGACACTCGAATCCGGATTTATCGCTCCGCTTTACACTGTGACAGTTCTTGGAGCACCTACCAAAGGCAACGTAACTGACTTCACCCCGGAGGAGGAGGGAGAGGAGGATACGGAGTATCAGCACTGCTTCTATAAAGGACACGTGAATGCCCAAAAGGAGCACACAGCAGTCATCAGCCTCTGCTCTGGCTTGGTGAGTCCATGGCAAAAAGTTGGTTTATAGCCAAATACATGTATCTCTGTAACCTACAATAGTAATAGGTGGATGCTATCTGACTAGATGCAGCGTGATAGTGACACGTATCGTTTATATACAGCTGATAATATTGCTATGACAACATGAGAACATAAGAAGACCTTACAATAGCAGGCAACGCATTTCTACTTCTGCATACGTTTTCTAGTTTTGCGCATGTATTCAACTTGCAAGGGTTGTCTGTTAGTCAAAAGCAGCCATTATGGTATCCTTTGTATTTCTGAACATTCTGAACTGGAAACGGACGTGTCACAAATAACTTTAGCCTAGTACACCTCTGCATTACATACTCCGGTAAACTTCTCCTGTAGTCGGTGACGTCTTACGCACATCAGTGCTGATGGAGCACCAGTAGTACTGACGTCATCACGGTAACGTCCCAAAAATCATTATTTTAAACTTTACCCTGACCTTAATCCTAACTTTATGACTGTTAACGTCAAGCACCAACTTTAACTTTACAGTAAGATAAAACTCGAATGTATTTTTCCAATCTTCACTGTGCTTGCGAAAACTATTAGGTTGGTGTTCACGATGGATATTTATAGATTTAAGTGCTAGATTTAGTATGACTATATATGACAGCCTAAAATGACTGTAAGTCGCTCAGGACAAGAGCGTCTGCTAAATAACAAAACATAAAGTACGTGTTACTTCCTCCAGACCTATTCACATGGAAACTGTCAGAAGAAGGTATATTATTTTAGAAATTAAATCCTAATCACTTGAAAGAACCATTTACTTTCTCATTTCAGTTCCACTTTGTATTCCAATATTACATCCAATGTCCATAGTAATGTTAGTGTGCATGTGAGCAGAGTTGTATTGCATCCAGCAGACCTACTGTTTGTTTGCAAGATTTACTTTTCACTACTTTAAAGTGGTCTCTTAAATTTTTATGTTTATTTCTGTTTCTACACTATAATAATTGGCCTGTTGCTATACTTAGTGCAACATTGTCCCACTCTGTGTAGATTAGAAATTAGTTTCTAGGTTATCTTAGCTTGGCCCTTATCTAGTCTGGTGTATATTTGACCTCCCCGTTAACACATTAACATTGTCTGTACTTTATGAAATGTAACAACACTTACACGAAGTCGGCTAACTCTGCCAAGTAACCAGCAAAAAGAGTTCTATTGTTTCCTGAAAGGTGTCATTCTTCAATATTTTCCTCTTTTTCAAGGTCTTTTTACTAATATGCTTGCAAGTACCATATTCAGTCATTTAATGGATACCTGTGAATGAGAGCTTGTCCTGTGAGGGCATAGACCCAGGCCATCTCCATTAGCAGAGTACCTCCATGCAGGATGAATCCATGCTCCAATGTTAGTGCTCTCATTTCAAGTAATTCCAGTTCCTCCTTTCATTATCATCCTCAGCTTGGCACTTTCAGGTCTCCGGAAGGGGAGTATTTCGTGGAACCCCTTCACAGCTACAATGGAGAACACTATGAAGAAGAACACACCAAACCTCATGTTGTGTACCGGAAGAACTCCCAAAAGAGGGAGGCCTCTGGGGAGGGCACAGCTTGTGACACATCAGGTACACTGACGTTTTTAGGGCAAAGGTGAACTGGAAATGCAGATGCATTTTAATGTGCCACGCCAACTGGGAGAGCCCGAGCCAGAATCAGATTCATTGAGTAAACTAGTGAGTTATCTCTGATTGCTCTAAATGGGAAGGCGATGAGAGAGGCTGAGACTTCCTGTGAGAGCTGCAGCGTGTACTCAAATAAAGGCTTATGTGTGTGTTGGTGTATGTGTGTGCGCACACGTTTGTGTGTGTGCACACATTTTCATACAGTATACTCCTGTATACATATGAAATGGATACATTGACGTTATATAATCTGAATACACTGTGTAGTCTGTATGTATGGCCAAGCTACAGAGTCGGATGTGCACAAGGTCAGAGTTCATTCATGGAAAGGACAGGATGCGTCTTATCTCCCAAGTTCTACTGTAACTGGGTTCCCTTTTAGCACAGGCCAAAGAAACTCTCGTTGGAAGTGCTTCCTAATACCTCCATGTCTCTGTTTACTGGCTCAAGTTCCTGTTGACTCTTGCACTTCCTATGGTCCTTTATAAGATAAAACGATAAGCTCGCTACCATGAAGCTACTTTGTTAAGTGTATTGTCTGAAAGTGATGCCACCCTCAAACATTCATTACTCAGAAAATAAATATGAATGATGTTTATGCGGAGTAATATTCACAACATACCACATCTAACACGCATCTTTGTGGTTGGCTGAGTGTGAGTGTTTGTTTCTGTGCAAGTTACGTGTCAGATGTTAATACCTGTAAATGAGTTATTGCCTCTTAGAAACACATGTTAGTTTGTTGTTCAACAATTCTGGTTGAGCGAAAGACATTGTGCAGGGTTTTACAAAGACTCTGTGTGGCTGGCCTTTCAGGGAGGGAGTGTATAAATCACGCTGATAAGAATCATGAACCCGGCTTTTGGTTTCTACTCTTTTTTTTCTGGCCCATCACTTTATTCTATGAGTGATGTTGCTTAGCAAGTGGTGATGATTTAACAATCTGCATTCTACGGAAACAAGCGTGAAGTTGGGCTGGTGCTACGCCAGTGCATTTGGTTGTCATCTCAAGATTAGATCAGAAGCTACCCTACAAACCCTGTGGCGTCGGGGGAGTCAATGTATCCCAGCGTCCAGTTCCTTAAGATGATGGGACTTTCTCCATATTTGGTGGCTGGCAGATTGCCAGGTTTACCCAATGTGAACCGACCCTCGTCTCTCGTCTTCCCCCTCTCTCCCCAGACCCTGGGCTCTTGTCTTCCCCCTCTCTCCCCAGACCCTGGGCTCTCGCCTTCCCCCTCTCTCTCCTGACCCTGGGCGCTCAACTCCAGCCAGGCACATTCACGTGGACACATTTAGTCTGAAAATTACACAAAGAACAGCAGCAGCATTTTCATCCCCTTGGCAGTTCCTCGGAAAAGAGTGCTTTCAAGGAGCCCGAGAGTGGATTGTATTATAAATGCCCCCGACCGGGCCTCAGGGTTGGCTGGCTGGTGTTTTCTGTCGGGGGGTGTGACATTAATTCGGCCGTCTCTTTCTCAGGACACGGACACAGGCACAAGAGGAACAGGGAAAAGGTAAAGAGACGTCCGATGGTCAGCGTCAGTAGTGGCATGGTGAATGACCTGGCGAGCCTGTCTGCTGGCCTGACCGCCGGTGCCTCCTTCAGATCACGGGCAGGGAGCAGTCGCCAGCCGGCCAATGACAGCAGCGGGGATTCAGGACCTCACAGGAGATCAAAGCGCTTCCTTTCCTACCCCCGCTTCGTGGAGGTCATGGTGGTGGCAGATAGCAAGATGGTGGAACATCACGGCACCAATCTTCAGCACTACATCCTCACCCTGATGTCCATCGTAGGTTCTGCTCAATGAACTGTGTGGGGGTGGGGGGGGGGGGCAGCGTGATGAGGGCCCGTCTGACCACTTTGATGAATGGGGGGGGAAAAATGGACTCAGGTATGTCGTATAGATGGCATACCTGATGGCATACCTGAAGTAAAGGCCTCGGGTGTCTGAGCACCCCTCGGGTGTCTGCTCTGTACTTATGGCAGTCTGCAACCTCTACTGGATCTGAATGCAGCGGTTGTCAGCCTCTCAAACGGTGCAATGCTTCCCTTAGAAATGCATGTCGATACTGAATCAGTCACTTGACAGAGCCTCACTCTGAAGGGGTCTGATTTATCCCGATGTCGGAAACCTGTTGATGTTTTAAAACGTCTTTGGTCTTTCCCTTCAGGTGTCTTCCATCTACAAGGATCCCAGCATCGGAAATCTGATTAATATTGTCATTGTCAAGTTATTTATAATAAACAATGAGTCGGTAAGATTACAACTCTAAGCTATAATTTTCATAGTAGAGTAAATCATTGCTTCCGTTTATTAGTCCAGACGGCACCTTAAAGTTCTGTAAACATGTCCAACCCTGCTGTAGGATGGTCCCGTCATCTCCTTCAATGCACAGACCACATTAAAAAACTTCTGTATCTGGCAACAGACGAAAAACCAGCAGGAAGAGAATCCTCACTCTCACCATGACACAGCCATTCTAATCACCAGGTACACCGTCACTTAATCGTACCGCGACACAGCCATTCTAATCACCATCCTGGCTAAGAGTTAAAGTGTTTGGGAAGAAAGTTGTTGGATTCAGTCACTATTTAGTCTTTGGTTGGAACCAACTAATCAGTGTTTAGTCTTTGGTTGATACTGACTAGTGAACTTGTTGACATAGGGCGTGTTATGTGCTGTGAGGCTATAATGTGCCTGAGGGCTGTAAAGAATTGACATCATTTTTACCTGTGTGTACTTCACAGGCAGGACATCTGCAGAGCACGAGATAAGTGTGATACTTTAGGTAAGAGAAACTCTTACATCCAGCGCAACACTATTGTTCATGGGGGACAGTTTCATTATTACCTTACTGTATTTACAGTGGTGTTGCGTTCGATAATGCTAAAGACAATGTGATAAGGATGATGATGATGAAGATGACTTGCAGGGCTGGCGGAGCTCGGCACCGTGTGTGATCCGTATAGAAGCTGCAGTATAAGCGAGGATAATGGGCTCAGCACTGCGTTCACCATTGCCCATGAACTCGGCCATGTGTGAGTACTGCTTGCTCTCTAGTCTCTGTTTGAGTTTATGTCATCACCATTTCACAGCTGGGTTAGCTCTCGAAATGCCTTGCCAGCTTCAAGACTTTAAGTCGGCACGGACCAGCCAGCCTTCACCCGGCTAGGCCAAACAAGCCCAGCTCTCGACACTTATAGACTTTAACCACCCTCGTGTCTTAGACGAATAGTCCTTTCTGCTACACGCGAAAGGTGGGATTGTTGAATTCCGTCTCGTATTGGCGCCAAGTCGTCTTAGCGTCAAAGCTCGGCAGAGTTCCTGTGCCCGTCCTGCCGTGGAATAAGGGAAGGGTACCAGGCACGGGAGGTTTTCTATCCCCCAACCACCCCCCCCCCCCCCCCCCCCCCCCCCCCCCCCC
>JACXGK010014823.1:0-11234 GCA_016801125.1 Novumbra hubbsi | reverse complement strand
TGTGATGCTGGGTGTGATGCTGGGTGTGATGCTGGGTGTGATGCTGGATGTGATGCTGGATGTGATGCTGGGTGTTGACTTTTGGCCTTTTTGCATTTGCTCAACCAATGTCTTTGTTATTATCCCATTAATGCTCTGAACCCTGACAGATGACAGATGAATCTATATGGAATGTCACTCTCTCTCTGATTTCTGAACTGCCCGTGAAACTACTTCTATAGCTTTCTGTGTATATGTTTCATCTATTTGGGCTGATGATGTGAATATTTCTATATTGACCACCAAAGTGATGGACTCTAATTTATGAAAGAAAGAGTCACAGCCCGGATCTTAATCCTCTTAGTGGAGGGATTTAAAACGGGCTGTGCAAGAGTCCCCTAAAATATCACACAACTGGAACAATTCTGCACGAAGGATTGGGGAAAACTTTTTCCCAGTTGATATCAGAGACTGGTAGACAGTTATAGGAAACATCTTATTGTTTGTAAGTTAAGGGGGGCAATACCAGTTATTAGGGCATAGGATGTCCTAACTTTTTTCTCAGTAGGAAATGGCATCTTTGTAAAACTTTTGTTAAATAAATATCATGGTTAAAATGTCATTGTTTTTGGTTCAATTACATCAACTTTATCTATAGATATTGTTTTAAAGAAGATTGATATGTCCATATTTATAAAAAAAAAAATAAGTTCACCAGACTGCATATCCCAGTCAGTTAAGGCGTCACATCTGTCCCTATTTCCTCCCAGGTTTGGAGGAATCCCGACAGGGGAACCACACCTCTCCCTTCATAGCTGCCGTGGAAAACCTGGAGCAGGAGCTGTTGGAGATGGAGTCCAGTGGCCACCATTTGGAGCCCGGCTACGACCAGAACCGGGACCCTCCTGCCACCACCCCAGGTGCTGCTGCAGACCCGGGGTCTCCTGCAGACTCAACCACCTTGGATCCACAATATGTCCCGGTGCACGGTGGTCCAGAGTCCTTTGAGGACACTGTGGAGGGGGCAGAAGGGGGAGAGGGCAGGCGTTCTACCACGGAGCCTGACACCTCCAGGCCCACGCTTCCCGAGGCGGGTGTCTTCCCCAGCCTCGGACCTCTCCAGGCGCACAACGACCAAATGGACGACGAGGAGGGGATGGAGGAGGACGAAGACGCGGTATTCCTTGAAAGACCAGGAAGTGACTTGGAAAGAGGAGGGAGAGAAGGAGACATCATTCCCCTGATCACAGTCCCCTCTGGGTCTCCGGTGCCCATCACGGTTGGCTTCGTAGGGGACTCTTCGGACCCTTTGGAGGAGGAGGGGTTTCCTGGTAGGGTGGACCAGGAGAAGGAGAGGAGGCTGGAGGAGGAGAAAGAAAGGATAATGGAAGAGGAGGAGGAACAGGAGGTCAGAAACGGAGGAACAGAGTTGTTAACTGAGGCAGAGCTCCTCCATGGTTCCCACTTCTCACAGGAAGTACAGCAGGTAGGAATGTTAGACAGGAAGTATAGCAGGTAGGGATATTAGACAGGAAGTACAGCAGGTAGGGATATTAGACAGGAAGTACAGCAGGTAGGGATATTAGACAGGAAGTACAGCAGGTAGGGATATTAGACAGGAAGTACAGCAGGTAGGGATATTAGACAGGAAGTACAGAAGGTAGGGATATTAGACAGGAAGTACAGCAGGTACTTTTTTCAAGTGTAGTCCCACGTATTGCAGCATGTCCAGAAGGTACTATAGTGTCTAGTGGGTGTAGTTCAGTAAGTAAACTATTACATAAGTATTAATAAACAATTATCTTACGAATACATTTAATCTGGTGAATAATGCCCAAGCTTAACTAAGGTTTTCTGCAGTGTTTGTGTAACAGTCAGCTCTGTATATATTGTGCGCTTTACAACTCTTACCAACTCCCCTGTCTCTAACAAGCAGGTCATCTGTGTGGACTGGAGAGATCTATCTGGAAAGGGCTATGTCGTCCTCAATATGTCAGACAACATTGACTGTGTAAGTAACAACATAGTTCTGCTTGGGAATAATGAATACCAGACGATTTTGTTCACCATCATGTTTCCAAACCAGCTGAATAGCCAGCTCAGACTTAACTAAACATCTGATTGGTCAGTTCAGCAGACACCAACAGAAGAAGACTGTCTTACTTTTCTGTGTGCTGACAGTCTTTAATCATCACAACATCCTCCTCACCCACACTCCCACCCGCCTCAATCACCCATGAGTATTCCTTCACCATGGAAACAGCACAAAACTTTGCAATTATAATCAATGTGACCTTTTCGGTTGTCACGCCAACAGCTGCAGAGTAATCAAAAGAACCCTGGGGGGAGAAGAACTCTCAGATCCACAGAACATTCTGATTTGTTTTGGAAACAGCAGCTTCTACAAAAGACCTGCATTATTTCAACACCATTCTTGGCAGGCAGGGAGATTTTTTTTAGAAGACACACAAGTAAAGAAATGACATCTACCTCTGTGATGAATGAAAATAATCAATAAAAGGAGACCATTTACACACAAAGACAGAACTGGTGCCGATGAGGGGAAACTTAATAAAAATAAAACATCCCAAAGCCATTGGGAAACTAAAGGGGTGGGGGGGTGACTTCTAGGCAAGAAGGATTCTATTTAGATCCAGCAGGACAAGGAATGCAACAATGTCTGTCTGGATATTGGGCAACGAGGACAGATATCCAGGGGCTGGAGGTTAACGGCCAGTACAGAATTTGGAAAATGTATTCCCAATGATGGAGTAAGGTCCATACCGGTCCTGGAATGTGGTGATACCCTTCCTATCCCAGAGACAGAAAGCAGTATCTATTAGGGACGGTGGAAGACGTGGTTCTTACTATTGGGGCCCACAGCCGATGCAGAGAGAAATATGAAATGACTCAGAAACTGATATCTGAGATCTCAAGTGTGGAAAGTACCACAGGACTGCCAGTATACGTGAGAGGGGGTTGCTGGGAAAGAACAGCAGATAAAAGCGGGAAACAATGTAGAGATGCAGGACCACGCTTCAAGGTGGCAACATGGGGTATCTGAAGCATGCAACCAAAACAGCAAGGTCTGAAAAATGGCAGCCCAGTAGTTGGAAAATGACGGCATCTCTAAAGCGCCGACTGACCACGGGTACCATAAGAGTCAGTAAAGAGCAGGAAGTAGGATCTTACCCTTAGGAAGTGAAAGAGTCGGTGGCAACAAGCACCCATGGACAATAACAAGGGTAAAAACTGAATACATGTCTTAAAGAACTCAACAGGAAACCCATCGGGCCTGAAGCTTAACTACTATGCATTGACTTGATAGACTGCACAACCTCTTTAAGGCTGAGATGGGACGTTTGAAGGAGTAGTTGATATTCCCTTAGGGTCTGAAAGTAAACCACAAGAAGGATCATTAATTTGGGGATTTAGACCCAACCAATAATATGGTGAATTAGAGCCAACCAATAATATGGTGAATTAGACCCAACCAATAATATGGTGAATTAGAGCCAACCAATAATATGGTGAATTAGACAGAATTGCATTTCAATTGGTGTTCCAGCAGACGACCCAACCTGTCACCGTTAGTAGCTGATAAAAAAATTCTATGGTTATTTGCGTAAAAAACTTGCTGCGAAAAGCGCATACGTTACATTTCTATTCATACCGTTATACTGGTTAAAGATAGAAGCCTACGGTTTTTCGGTTTGTGCATCCAACACTTCAGGGAAGAAAACTGCCCCAAATCCCACAGAGTATCTGCCTTCTAACTTCTCTGGAATTCTGATCAAACGAAGGTTGCAGTGGCATGAGTGGGCCTCCTAGTCGTCAATCTTGTCCACCAGATTTTGGTTCTCAGGCGTTAGTTGGGAAAACTACTTCTGAAGAACACATTGCGGTCGCTATGCCTGCGTCTATACTCTCAACATGCTAAACCAGAACTCTGCAAGCAGATTTCTTTTAACAAGTCAATGTGAACAGACAAGATTCAACAACATCAAAGCACAGCCTCCTTTTCATTTTAGCTGTTATTTCAAAAGAAATGTTTTCCTCATGAATACTAAACATTAAAAGCCTCTCCTCCCATGTCACTGCTGGTCAGGATGAGTTTCGCGTTGAGAGCGGTGACCGTCTCCTGGAGCTCCTAGAAACAGCCTTCTCTAAGAAGATGAACAGTCCTCAAGGCTCTTGGCTTATCTCCCTCTCTAAACCCACAAGGCAGGACCACCAGCTACTTATAACGTTGGCCAGCGAACATGGTAGGGCAGCTACATCACTACCTTAGACAACTACCATCAACTTCATTGTTTTTGTCCATCTCTCAAGCATGGATTCAAACTTCTATGACATATTTGAAGACATTTTCCTCCACAATGTTATGCTACATCCTCAACACTGTATCATAATTAAGCACTGCTAATGGGTGTAATTTAGTAATGTTTTTGGGGGTGGAATCTCTGCTTTTCTCTTAGGTGTTATTAACACCAAGGATGTGTTGTCAATGCTAGGAGAGATAAGGAGTGGTTTGCATAAGGTAAGAATCCACTCTTCAGTCAATTCAAATGGCAATGATGTGTACATCTTTTAAACCCTATAGTCAATACAAAATAGAACCAAGACAACATATAATTTGTTGAAACTGAGACATGTTATGGTTTCTTGAAAAATATCTGCCCCCTTTGATGCCAGCAACAAGTTTTAAAAAGTGTTTAGACAGAGACAACAAAAGACTGAACCTGGTGGAATATCACACAACTAATTAGGTCAATTGGCAACAGGTCAGTAACATAATTGGGTATTAAAAGTTCATTCCAGAGAGGATTGGTTCACCACCCTGGGAAAGACTGCGGCAAATAGTGCAACAATATAATAATACATTTTCTTGACAATTGAGTTTTGGGATCTCAAAATGTATGGTTTTAAAAACAAACGAGATTCTGTGGTGGGAATCACTGCATGGGCTCAGGAACACTTTCAAAAACAATTGGCATTGTTTGTGAACACAGTACATGCAAAGCAGAAACCGTATATAAACAAGATCCAGAACTGCCGCCACCATCTTTCAGGGAAGGCCTTGCTTCCTTCAGCAAGACAATGTCCATGCAAAACACCATTCTGTACGTATTACAACATCATGGCTATGCAGCATAAAGTATTCAAACTGATCTGGGTTGCAATACTTTTTTGAAATGTGTTGCTGGCATAAAATAAAACACTTTTTACACTGTGTTCCAACTATTTTGGAAAATGGGTTGTACACAAATAACCTGGTTCTAAATGTAATTTCTTAAGGGTAACTTGTTGTTTTGTCTGTCATGCAGCAATTATGTGGAATGGGATAAAACCTAGAAAGTTACATGGGTAGTCATTAGTCTTTCATCATTGCTTGTGTGATAAAAACCTCTTATCTGCAAAACAGACCCTTTTGAGAATTACCACATTTCCCAATTCACTGACTAACTTACTTATCTTACTAACTTAATGTTGCACCATTTATCCTTGTATTACTGTCATAAAAAGGTTTGACTACACAAAGGGAGGTGTCAGCTTTGAATATATGTGATAGAAAAAATTTAAATGGGGAAATATGGAGTTACCAGGTTTTCCACAGACAACAACACTGTGTGTTTCCAGGTGGGCATTCAGAACTACAGCAGCGCTGGCACTTGTCTCTCCCGGCCCAGTCACACACGCAGTGACTATGGGAAGCTCTTTGTGGTTCTGGTCATCATAGGCTCGGTGTGTGTGCTCATTATCGCCTTTGGACTAATCTACATCTGCTGGCAGAAGCATCTGCCTAAGATGAAGACTATGGTAGGACCGGCTCTATGACTTCCATAAGGTTGAAGTTAAACTATGTTAAGACCAGCTCTATGACTTCCATAAGGTTGAAGTTAAACTATGTTAAGACCAGCTCTATGACTTCCATAAGGTTGAAGTTAAACTATGTTAAGACCAACTCTATGACTTCCATAAGGTTGAAGTTAAACTATGTTAAGACCAAATCTATGATTTCTATAAGGTTGAAGTTAAACTATGTTAAGGTTGAAGTTAACATACTTTTTTAGTTTTTTTAAATAATCAACGTTGTTGTGGTAATTCTATGTTTTTGACTTTCTTTCTCCACCAAAGACCCGCGCTGAAGAGCTCCATTTTGTGGAGAACGGCTGCCATGACAACCCCACCCTGGACGTGACAGGAGATGGGGGTCAGCCGGAGATGCAGGAGAAACAAAATAAGAGCGCCAATGGACTGGTGGCCAACACCGCCTTAGTGGGGGGGTCTGGGGGAGAGTTGGGGAACAGTGGCTGGCAGGTGTTGGTCAACAAACCCGGAGGGGAGGAAGAGGATAGCCTGGAGGAAGACACACATCTCTAGCATGGAGAGGAAGAGGAGGATGGGAAAGGTAGCCTGGTTCCTCATCTGTTTGGGGTGTCTTGCCAACTCTGTGGTCAATGTGATATGTGACAAGATAACACAAACAGACCTGGGTTAACTGATGGTCAATAGGCAAAACATCAGAGTTGTGAAACTTGTGTGAATGCATCGGTGGTCAAATAAGAAACGTATTAAAACAAGTTTGATGTTTTATTAACTTACTATGATTCTGTGGTATGGACCTAATGATTTGCGCTGTTTTCTGTTTTTGGCAACTAAGCATGATTCGCATCTCTAAACGTTGTTCTTTACAGAATGTTGAAACGTTGAATGTTCGAATTTGGAATCAGAGCTTTGTTACAAGGATGAATGTTTGTTGATAAACTACCAGACATATGGATATTGCATTAAACATGTTGAATCAGTTAAAACGCCTCAGGCTAGCTATGATTTATTATGTATAGTTAGAATGGCTGGTCTGTATCTGATCCGCTAAATGCTAAGTGAAGGATAGAGGACTCTTTGGAAGTGTATCATTATAGATTGATTCATAGAAAGGTTGGAACAGTCTATTAAAAACATGACACTCTTTTGCCACATATTGTAGTCTGCATGAAGTGTGTAAGGGCTTTATAGCTTGTTGTGAGTATATACGCACTGCCATGCTAATGTTTCAAACTGCAAGTACAACTTGGATCGTGTTGTTTGAAGAGGTATACATCTTTACTACCATCTGCGGTTCTGGAATATTTGCTAATGCCCACAGTTTATTGGCTTATGCCTCCTTAGGACATGAATGAAATTGCGTTACACCCATTGAGAGACATGCCAAGCTGACTTATACCAAATGGTTAATGTCTTCAATGTTACAGCCCAGGCAAAAACAGACTTTTGGACACTTGAGTCCTCTATCCATCTCCAAGGGTTCAAAATCATGGCTTTGGAAGTATCTATTACTTCCAGACTCCTTACAATCTTGACTGTATTAGTAAAATGAATAGCTTGGTTGCTTGATCTGATAGCTTTAGAAAGCTATTATTTGGCAACTGAGGTAATAAAAAGGGGTAAAGGTGGCTAAATGAGGATCAGATTTGGCAAACAGAAACCGAGAGAGGCTGGCAATATTTATTATGCTTGCATTTGATGAAAACATTATATTTACAAATAGTTATAGTTATGTAATGTTTATCACAAGAGATTCATTTATCATTAGCACAGTGAATGTTTGGCATATTTCCTATATCAGGTCTGTCAATGTGAATGTAATATTATTTGTCATGCCGTTATGTCTGTTGGCACTGCAGCTTATGACTGTATTTTACATGTCAACAATGTATATTTAGGGCCTGACAGAGATAGTTCAGCTTTTTTCACAGACTGATTTTGACAGGGAACAATATTACCAAATATACTTGCATGGCACTCACAAAGCATACAAATGTTAGCGTGACTGTTTGGAATCATTAATTACTTCAACTGTGTTTAGAACTACTAAATCACTATTACTGTTAGCCTAACGGTTTGTAATCACTAAATAATTTCAAGCGGACTGTGGTAAAAACAAAAAATGAATCCAAGAAAACTCCAAACTTAAAAGGTTGGCATTTGAAAACTAAAACCCTCTACTACAGTAGCTGATTGCCACTAGGTGCTTCTTAAACTTCTAAAATGAGTGTTGATCTGTTTAGGTTTGAGTGTTGATCTGTCCAGGTTTGACTTCAAGGAGGGACTACAAAATGTAAATTCTGTTACATATATTTTAATTGTAACGTTTTGTTCTTACTGAAAGGTAATTCACCCTCTAAATTGGAGCCTGGGGGACATTTAGCATTAACTAACTTGAACACAAATGTTTAATTTTACATGTTTTGTTGCAAGTAAACGTCTCCTTTCCATTCCCCATTGAATGGGACCCAGAACAGTTCAGAGAATACGGATTTGTGGGTCAAAACCATTGCCCCTTTTACCAGTGAAGCAGAATAAATAGTCTCATCTTTATAGAATGTGTATTAGTCCAGGACTAGGTATACTTTTAGTCTGTGAATCATGCCAATTTTCTCAGTCTGGGCAGTTCAATGTGTTCTTTCTGCTGTGTCTTAGGCCGCCAAAACATGGGGCCATGTGATGTTAAGTAGTCAGAAAAGGTGTAAATAATAACACATAATCTTTCATGTGAACAAGATTTGTGTACGTTATTTTTATTAGATGTATACTTCCAATACATTTGATTGATTGATATTGACATTTTACCGCATTCTTCTTCGTTATTTTGATATATAGATTAACATGTTTTATTACTTTTGGTGTAAAATATAGTTTTTTATATTATTTATAAATCATAGTTTTTATATTGTTTTCCATAACTTTTGTCCACTGTTTTGTTATCTCTGTATCCTACAATGTATGAAATAAATGTATGGGAAATGTTGCTTTGAAATGTCCGCTTGTATCCAGTGTTTTATGTTAAACATATGTACCATTTAGCGTACAGAAGCATGTGTGGCTGAATATTCAGGACATTTAAATGACCTGTTTTAATAGATAAGAAACAAGGTCCACAAGGATTTGTATGCTGAATGTATTGTCCTGGTAGTTAAACGCATGGCGACCAAACAATAACAACATAACTGTGATCCCACTGAAGTTCTATCAATGTATTTCATACAGTAGATTCATTTTAAATACTATGCTTACTGCATTTGTGAGCAGGCAGGTTTGTTTTGACACATTACATGGAATGCAGTACATTTGATAGTACATTTGATTTCTCTTTCCATTACAGAACAATGCATTATAACAGGGGTCTCCAAACCGTTCCACGGAGGGCCGAGTGTCTGCAGGTTTTCGTTTTTTCCTGTAAATTGGTTCCAGGTTCAGACCTAAATAACCAGAAGGGTAGACCTAACCAATCAGTGACATAATTAATCAATCAAGTACAAGGTGAGAGTGAAAACCTGCAGAGACTCGGCCCTCCGTGGAACGGTTTGGAGACCCCTGCATTTTAACAATCAGTGCATTTGAAAAATAAAATAATTTAAGACTTAAAACCACTATAAAAAGAGCAGTACTTTTACAATCATATCATTCACGAGCAATGATAAATTGATAAATGCAATAACCACTGATTCAATGTTTGACATCTACATTCTGTACAAAGAGCTCAAAAACCAATGTATATTTAACAAACGTTTCCAAAGGTACATGGATTATAATCAAATGTAAATCTAATCAAAGTAATACGTTTGCATAAATATACCATCTAGACCTCTAAAGACGGGAGAATAGTTGTAGATGAGAGCTTTCTCCTCCTCGTGGGATGAAGAAAACCTGTGATGGTTCTTCATGGCTGAGAATGAGTAAAATAACTGGATGTTAGATAACTGTGTTTAATTATCATACTTACCATACTACCAGAGCTAACACCATCTGGAACCAGGGATGTAACCTAAAACATCTGGAACCAGGGATGTAACCTAAAACATCTGGAACCAGGGATGTAACTTAAAACATCTGGAACCAGGGATGTAACCTAAAACATCTGGAACCAGGGAAATAACCTAAAACATCTGGAACAGGGAGATAATGTAATCTGGAACCAGGGAAATAACCTAAAACATCGGGAACCAGGGAAATAAAGTACTCTGGAACCAGGGATGCAAACTTAAAACACCTGGAACCAGGGATATTACCTTATGTCACCTGGAACCAGGGATATTACCTTATGTCACCTGGAACCAAGGATATTAGCTAATGTCACCTGGAACCAGGGATATTAGCTAATGTCACCTGGAACCAGGGATATTAGCTAATGTCACCTGGAACCAGGGATGTAACCTAAAACATCTGGAACCAAGTTATTGTACTTAAGGAACAAGGCACTAGGGGGTTTAATACCTGTTATGCCAAGGCTTCCAGCCAACCAGTATGAAGGGTTTGAACCATCAGGTTTATACTAAACTGTAATGAATTAACACGATAGTAGCTCTGCTCTACAGACGGTCTAATACACGGACAACCCAACACAGCCTCTATTCCGTCACTCACCTTCAGAAACAAAGAAGAGTGCAGTGTGAAAAGCAGCTCTCATTGAGGCAGCAGAGTGGATCATGCCGGGCTTCTCCACCCACTCATAGGGACTCTTCTCAGGGTGCCACTGGACAGCATAAAATGGGTAGCGATTGGCTACAAGCAGAGGGTAAATATTTAAGGCCTCATGTCATACAGTAAAACACTATAACTTAGTGATAATGTTTAACACCTTGTGTCATACAGTGAAACACTACAGCTTAGTGATAATGTGTAACACCTTGAGTCCTACAGTAAAACACTATGGCTTAGTGATAATGTGTAAACCCTTGTGTCCTACAGCAAAACACTATTGCTTAGTGGTAATGTGTAACACCTTGTGTCCTACAGTATAACACTATAGCTTAGTGATAATGTTTAACACCTTGTGTCATACAGTGAAACACTACAGCTTAGTGATAAAGTGTAACACCTTGAGTCCTACAGTAAAACACTATGGCTTAGTGATAATGTGTAACACCTTGTGTCTTACAGCAAAACACTATTGCTTAGTGGTAATGTGTAACACCTTGTGTCCTACAGTATAACACTATCGCTTAGTGAAAATGTTTAACACCTTGTGTCATACAGTGAAACACTACAGCTTAGTGATAAAGTGTAACACCTTGAGTCCTACAGTAAAACACTATGGCTTAGTGATAATGTGTAACACCTTGTGTCCTACAGCAAAACACTATTGCTTAGTGGTAAGTGTAACACCTTGTGTCCTACAGTATAACACTATAGCTTAGTGATAATGTTTAACACCTTGTGTCATACAGTGAAACACTACAGCTTAGTGATAA
>JACXGK010014822.1:0-11141 GCA_016801125.1 Novumbra hubbsi | reverse complement strand
ACGAACGCAGAGACAAGACACATGAGGGATTAAATAGGCAGGCAATGAGCCGCAGCTGTTTGGAATCAGGGAGGGATGCGTTCACAGGACATGGGTAACAAGACAAACACGGACAGTGGTGCCTAGAAGGCCGGCGACGTCGAACGCCGGGGTGCCACGCGCACAGGGGAGTGGCCTCCACTAGGCGGTGACGTGACAGGGACAAGACAACACCCAGGGCTACATAAATAATATAAAACATATAAATACAAATAAACACTATATACTATGATAAAAACACAATCATCCTATTAAACAATGTATTACACAACACAAAAAATACACTGCTCCAAAAAATCTAAGGGAACTCACTATTGTTACAGTATGACACCAAATCAATTAAACTTTAAGAATTTGAATCTGTCCAGTTAGGAAGCATTAGTGATTGTGAATCAACGTCACCTGTTTTGTAGAAAATGAAAGTGACAGTAGGTACACTGGAGAGGCAGCAGCAAGACAACCACGAAACAGTGAATGGTTTTGAAGGTCTCTCCTTATCCTTTCTGACAGATTATTCTGTAGTTTTGCGTCCTTGTCACAACTGGTAGAATGCAGTGGTACCTGCAGCCCATTCAGGTTGCAAGGGGAGTCCTGCTCCTCCAGAATAGCATGTGCTGTCGCAAGAGGGTTTGCTTTGTCTCCCAATACAATCTCAAAATCATGGAGTAGAGTCCAGGAGACAAAACGTTACACAAGAAGCGTTGGACAGGGTCGTAGAATGGCATTAACCAAGCAGCATTATCAGTATCTGCTCCTTTTTGGGAGGTGGAACAGAAGGAGCACTGCCAGAGAGGCGCCCCGTTCTCTTCACAGATGAGAGCTAAGTGAACCTATGTGACAGACGCAGAAGAGTCTGGAGACACCATGGTGAACAGGACAGTGCCCTGCTTCATGTGGCCTGAGTGTGGAGGCCATTCCTGGCGCTCACTTCACCAGAACTGAATCCAATGGAGACCCTCTGGGGCGTAATGTATCTGTGCATCCGACGCCGCCGCCACCACAGACTGTCTGATGCCCCGATCCAGGCGTGGGAGGAGATTCCCCAGGACACCATCCGCCGTTGCATCAAGTGACCAGACGTATAAAAATGTCAAGTATTTGAAAGAGAGGGCATGTTCTATGACAGAAACTTCCAGAGTGCAATTCTTAAAATCATCTATATGTAGATTTCTATTCTTTGCCGTCTGAATTATTAAGGTGCTGTAGCTAGTCTTATTATTATCTTTAACCGTTAAATGTAGTTTTATTGTAAATAAACTTCGGACAATTATTTGTGACAAGTCAAACTAAAGGATACATTTTGTAGGGTGCAAAGCTAAAATGGGTGAAAGAAGCATTGGACCCTTTAAAAGTAACTGCAATAACTGGTGAGTTACATTATATTGTTTTAGGTGGATTCATTTTACATAAATGGCAAACAAGCATTTCACGGTATCCGGTAATCTTCCAGACAGAAAACAATGCGTTAGCTCTTGTCTTTGCTTGGATGGAAGTATCGAGTAGTGATTGAGGTTAGCCTTCTTTTGAAGAGCATTTTCGGTGACTAAAACAGCCAGCTCATTCCAAACAACACATTACAAGCGATTGTGGCGAAATTATGTGGAGAGCAATTTTTCCTTGCATCACATGTTAATATTTATCGGACATTTAAGGCTGTACTTAATTGATTTCCCAGTATGACAAAATGACAAGTGGGAATGGCTTTAAATGGCAAAAGGGCTAAGTTGAGAAGCGAGTACAAAAAGAAATATAAAAACATATATTCAAAAATTTGTTTGTTTTGTAGCATTATTTGTTGTTGACGTAACTTTAAATTAAGTTAATTTAACAGATATGTCAACATGTATTGTAATATGTAAAGGACATATATGTAATAGCCAAAGTCAAACATAAGCAGGCATATATGTTAACATGTACACTTTATGGGAAAATGTTTTGGGACACCTGCACATTACACCTACAGGAGCTTGTATGACATCCCTTCAATCCAATGGCATTAATATCAAGTTCCCCCCCCCCCTATTTTAGATTATAAGTGTTGGAATTTTTCTCCTATTCTAACTGAAGAGCGTTGGTGAGGTCAGACACTGATGTTGGACGAGAGGGCCTGGCTTGCAATCTCCGTTCTTGTTCATCAGAAAGATTTTCGAAAGGGTTGAGGTCAGGGCACTGTGTGGGCCAGTCAAGTTATTCCACAGCCAACTCATCCAACCATGCTTTTATTGACCTTGCTTTGTGCACTAGGGCACAGTCAGGCTGGAACAAAAAAGGGCCTTTCCCAAATGGTTGCCACACAGTTGGAAGCATAGAATGTTCCAAAATGTCTTGGTAAGCTGAAGTATTAACATGTCGCTTCAGACAAACTAAGGGGCCTAAGCATACCCCAGCAAAAGAACCCCATAGCATTATCCCTCCTCCACCAAACTTTACAGTTGGCACAATGAAGTCAGGCAGGAAATGTTCTCTTGGCATTTGCCAAACCCAGACTCGTCCATCAGACTGCCAGATAGAGAAGTGTGATTCGTCACTCCACAGAACACTCCAGAGTCCAACGGCACTGTGCTTTACACCACTCCATCCGACGATTGGCATTATGCTTGGTAATGTAAGGCTTGCATACAGCTGCTCAACCATGAAAACCCAGGCCATGAAGCTCCCGGCACACACTTATAGTGCTGATGCTAATGCCAGAGGAGGTATCGAACTCTGCAGTTCTTGAGACTTTTACACACTATGCTCCTCAGCACTCAGCGACTCTTTACGTGGTCTGCCTCTTTGTGGCTGAGTTGCACTGGTTCCTAAATGCTTCCACTTTGCAATAATACCACTTACAGTTGATCGTGGAATATCTTGGAGGGAAGAAATGTACCACGCTCAAAATTAGTGATTGTTTTAGAACTACCCATTCTTTTACAAATGTTTGTCAAGGTAGACTGAATGGCTTAATTTGACACCCCTGTCACAATGGGATTGAATGAAACACCTCTGAATTCACTAATTAAGAGGCTTGGCCGAATATGTTTGTCCATATAGTGCATGTTACCTTATAAGGGACATGCTTGTAATAAGTATTGTAATAATATGTCACATATATATATATATATATATATATATACAGGAGACACATGAAGACAGGTTTGAAGATTCAGCAGGTACATGGATCATACAGCAGCTCCATTCGATTGTTTTTAGAACAAGTTTGTTGCGATTTAAACTTTAAGGGCCACTTGCAGTTTGTTCCAATCAGTGGTGGAGAACTGGAACGACCGGCAGCCAAAGTACGTGTGAGTTTTTAGGAGTGAGATATCTGCCAGAGTGAGGATTACTGTTGGAACAGCCAAGGATGTGGGATTTGCCTCAAATGTTTGTTTCTTTGTTACATTGTTTGTCCATGTCAAAGAGCTGAAGGAAAGTCAAGACACAGATAGAGTCCTGCATTGTGTTTTCTGAGAGACTATAAATATCTCCACATCTTGCAAACAGCAAGAAACTAAGGTGACTTTCAGGGACCCTTGGCACGGGCTCATGATTACAGGCTTTTATAATGGTGCAACGCGTATTTGAAAGGAGGCCTGAAATGCATGGGACCCATTGAGGGATGTTTCCTCAACAGTGGGTGGAAGTGTTTGTTCCAACCCTTGTTTAGCTGCATTGTCAAGGACATATTGCGGTAATATATTAATATTTGTGACAGTGTTCATTCAATTAGACCAAAGCTATTATGTCTTCTAAAAGCAACTGCAGAATAACCGGCAGATAATTTGGGTGTTTTTTACCCCTCTATATTCTGTATGGAGTCATATTTCAGAGTGTTAATATTTATAAAGGAAGCATGTTTCAGGGTGAGTGTCATTTCGGTAATGTCATGGTGACCTGTTTATGTGGTGGATAGATGATTAATTAACACTCCAAAGAACTGCAAAATATGGGCTTCTTCTGCTGAGAATCTCAAACACAAACACATTTTTATTAAAATGGTAAACAACCGTAAAATACAATGCATTGTTTAAAAATAGCTAAAACATGGTCCATTATTGAATTTAAACCTCTATATAAAATATACCTAATTATGGTGCATTTGGAAAGTATTCAGTTTCTCCAATTCCTATCAGCACTCAGCAGGTTTTCATCAAGGATTGTTCTGCACTTTGCTTTCTACTTTTAAGTCTGCCTAGTCTCCAGTCCTTGCCACTGAAAATCGTCCCCAAAGCCTTGTATTGGTGATGAATGCATGGTTTTCCCCAGACGTGATTCCATTCATTTTCTAAATTTTAGAAAAAGGCTGTAAAATAAGAAATTGCGGAAAATGTGAAGAGGTCTAAATAAATTTCCAATGCTCTGTATTTGAAAGTAGGAAACCAAATCTACCTAAACCTTAAGGATTTAGGGATATGGTTTGTAGTGACTGCCATTTATCTGAATGGTGGTGGTTAAAAACATCAACAAAGCTAATCAAGTAATAATTCACTGTAGTAAAAGAATACATGCATGGCTTTGATTTGTGATTGTGCCAGTCCCTTTTATTGTTTCCTAAACAGTTTGGGAGCATTGATGAGTGAAACTGCCAAGTAAATCATAAAAGTCATACCCTTAATTCAAAATGTAGAAAAAGCATAATTGCTTACACCGTCAATAACTAGGCTCAATTTGTACAATTAAAATGGAAAACACTCCTGCATGTGCCAAACGCTAAATAGTAGACATCAGTGGAAACTGGCTAAACCCTGATTCCATGAAGTAAGCCTTAATGCAATCAGCGGGACTTTTCATTAGGGATATACCACAGGTCAGCAGGCATTGCTCCTGGATTGGAGAAACACTGTTCTAATTTCATTTGAACATTTGATAGTGTTTACGTACATTTCCCTTGAAAACCCAAAGTCAAGAATTGTCCTCTCTGTGTCAGAACATATAAGAATGGGATCCAATAATGTATTTATAAAAGACAACTTTTATTTGGTTTCTTCAAATAATATCACAAAACATATTTGCTGTGTACCATCTTAAATGAAGATGGAACAGATGTATATAACGGTCTAGTAGGCCAACATGAGTGCTACAGTAGTACTGATTATCAAGCTCTCTCCTGCGTCTGACTCCTTCACATCGGCTTGACAGTATATTCACATTTCATTGACGATAGGCTTTGCTTCACTGAAACTGCAAGAACTTTCAAGGCATGTTTGAGAGAAAAGGCACTTCTGATTGGTGGCCGACCAAATATATTGGGTTTTATCCAGACTTTAACCTCAGTGGTGACATGGGAGCCATCAGTGAAGTCTACATCCTGTTCTACACTGGTCATGCATCTTCTGGCATACTGTCAAGTGTGGTCGGTTGAATGCCACAAAGGGTAATAGGCCCAAATCAGAGTGCAGAATAGGCTCCAGAGGATAATCTAAAGAGGTGGAGGAGCCCAACCACAGCTCTTATCACTGTAGGACAACTGAGAGCAAGCTGCAATGCGTCAGGGGTAGCTCATACACCCACCTGAACACCCATCATAGGAATTCTGCTGTATCACTGTCCTTTATCATTATCCTGTCCCACTGTCCTGTACCAATGTCATGTATCACTGTCCTGTACAATTATTCTATATCACTCTCCTGTATCACTGTACTGTATCATTATACTGAATTACTGTCCAGTATCATTATCCTGTATAACTGTTCGATATTTCTCTCCAGGATATTTTCCTTTAAAAGTATTTAGTCAGCCACCAATTGTGCAAGTTCTAGAGCAGTGATGTTTTGGGGCTGTTGCTGGGCAACACAGACTTTCAACTCCCTCCAAAGATTTTCTATGGGGTTGAGATCTGGAGACTGGCTAGGCCACTCCAGGACCCTGAAATGCTTCTTACGAAGCCACTCCTTCGTTGCCCGGGCGGTGTATTTGGGATCATTGTCATGCTGAAAGACCCAGCCACGTTTCATCTTCAATGCCCTAGCTGATGGAAGGAGGTTTTCACTCAAAATCTCACAATACATGGCCCCATTCATTCTGTCCTCTACACGGATCAGTCGTCCTGGTCCCTTTGCAGAAAAACAGCCCCAAAGCATGATTCCACCCCCATGCTTCACAGTAGGTATGGTGTTCTTTGGATGCAACTCAGCATTCTTTGTCCTCCAAACACGACGAGTTGCGTTTTTACCAAAAAGTTCTATTTTGGTTTCATCTGACCATATGACATTCTCCCAATCTTCTTCTGGATCATCAAAATGCTCTCTAGCAAACTTTAGACAGGCCTGGACATGTACCGGTTTCAGCAGGGGGACACGTCTGGCACTGGAGGATTTGAGTCCCAGGCGGCGTAGTGTGTTGCTGATGGTAGGCTTTGTTACTTTGGTCCCAGCTCTCTGCAGGTCATTCACTAGGTCCACCCGTGTGTTTCTTGGATTTTTGCTCACCGTTCTTGTGATCATTTTGAACCCACGGGTTGAGATCTTGCGTGGAGCCCCAGATCGAGGGAGATTATCAGTGATCTTGTATGTCTTCCATTTCCTAATAATTGCTCCCACAGTTGATTTCTTCACACCAAGCTGCTTACCTATTGCAGATTCAGTCTTCTGTTTGAGGTTGTGGACAGGTGTCTTTTATACTGATAACAAGTTCAAACAGGTGCCATTAATACAGGTAACGAGTGCAGGACAGAGGAGCCTCTTAAAGGAGAAGTTACAGGTCTGTGAGAGCCAGAAATCTTGCTTGTTTGTAGGTGACAAAATACTTATTTTCCACCATAATTTGCAAATAAATTCATAAAAAATCCTACAATGTGATTTTCTGCATTTTTTTGTCTGTCATAGTTGAAGTGTACCTGTGATGAAAATTACAGGCCTCTCTCATCTTTTTCAGTGGGAGAACTTGCACAATTGGTGGCTGACTAAATACGTATTGAAGATAAAGCACTGCTTTAAACAAAACATTGTTTAATTAGGACTACATTTGAATACGTTCTAAAATTGTGATCAATCGCGATGAACTACGGACGTTAATTAATTGCAATTAATTATTTTAACTTGAATAGTTTTACAGCACTAGTAATTACACAAAACCTTTACTTAACTTTACATTTTGAAAGCTAGCAATAAACAAGAGTCAATGGCACAAGCTTGGAAGTAGACTGACAACGTTAATGTCAGTGAGAAAACAGTCACTAGGTATAATATTAAAGAATGCTCAGGAATTGAAAAGACACATTTTGTGTGAAATCTGAACTGTTTCCATCTGCAGATGTGTTCTGTTTGGTACATACCCCACTAGCGGTGCAACTATAAAATGTCATCCTTTGACAAGATACAGCACAAATATGACAACTCTGACATCTTTAAGTAGAATCTCTTTGCTCTTTAGTGATCAATCACATAATCATTCATTTCATGTTGTTGTTTTTCTCAAAAACCTATATGTTTGAATGGGGGGGGATCCAGTAAAATGTTACAAAGATTTTTCAATTTGCCACATCCCACTACAAGTCAGAAATGCGCATAAATCTGTCCAGTTGGGAGAGCAGCGGCATCTCTCGCAGCCACCTCCCCTTGAAATGACAAAGTAGCAACCATGACACATCAAAGTGCTGCGGCAGGTGAGGCAAATCATTAGATTAGGCAGATTTATGGGTTCATGAAACTTGTTATTACCCACATTGCGCTCCACTGATGTTCAGCCTGATGTCTTTATAAGGGAGCCAATATTCACCTTGCCCTGACAGACAGTGGGCTATGTGATGATTAGAGAACTGTAGATTGAATGTGAAATGTGACTCACTACTCAAGGCAGACATGGCGTTCCTTTGAGCCAGATACCCTGCGCACCAAAGCCCCCTGACTTCAGCTTTCAATGGCGGTTAACATTTTGGGAATGAACGCTTCACTTGAGTCGTCTGTCATAATCACTGGGGTGGTGAACACCCCTGTAGCACCCGCAAGGCAGAGGCGTCTGCAAACTCTGGAGGTCCATGTGTCTATCATGTCAATTTTCTTCCTAAAAATATTCCTGACAGTAATGTGTATGTGTGTTGTCCAATAATCTACATGGTTGAGTCAGACAGAATATAGCGTTTTCAGGCATCTTTGTACATATTTCTCAAGTTCAAAAAAAGTTTCTTAGTCAGCTCAGCCTTGGATAGGGAGTGAGTTGACAAACACGTTGGGTGTGTCTTGTCCATGCATTGTTTGGTATTCAACCCTTTAACAGAAAATGCTAACATTTGCTACCAAGCCAAAACAAGCAAGCAAAAACTCCCGATCAATAGCATACTTTTAATTAAAACAATTTTTTTATCAGATGTACTTACAAGGAAAAACATTTGAAGTATGACTGTAGGAAAACAGTAGTTACAGTTGTGCTTAACAGTTTGCATATCCTGTCAGAAATGTTCAAACTTTGGCATTAAAAAAGATTTTAGCTAAGGAGAGTGATCATATGAAACAATGTATTAACACATAGTTGTTTGGCTCCTTTTTAAATCATAATGATAACAGAAATCACCCAAATGGCCCTGATCAAAAGTTTACATACCCTTGAATGTTTGGCCTTGTTACAGACACACACGATTGAAATGGCCATTAATGGTACATTTCCCACAGCTGTGGCTTTTTACACTTAAATTAGTGACTCTGTATAAATAGTCAATGAGTTTGTTAGCTCTCATGGGGATGCACTGAGCGGGCTAGATACTGAGCCATAGGGAGCAGAAAAGAACTGTCAAAAGACTTGCGTAAACAAGGTGATGGAAAAGGATATGAAAAGATATCCAAAGCATCGAAAATGTCAGTCAGTATCGTTTAATCACTTTTAATGCACTAATTAATTAATTAAGAAGTATAAAATTCAGGAATCTCTTGATACTAAGCCCAAGTCAGCTAGAACGAGAAAGATTTCAGCCACAACTGCAAGAAATTATTTGGGATACAAAGAAAAAACCACAGGTAACCTCAGGAGAAATACAGCCTGGTCTGGAAAAAGACGGTGTGGTTGTTTCAAGGAGCACAATATGACGATACTTGAACAAAAATTTGCTGTATGGTCGAGATTCCTGATAGAAGCCTTTACTGTGCCAATGCCACAAAAAAAGCCCAGTTACAATATGCCAGAAACAATCTTTGACATGCCTCGCAGCTTCCGTCACACTGTAATTTGGAGTGACAAGACCAAAATAAAGTTTCATGGTCATAACCGTAAGCGCTATGTTTGTCAAGGGGTCAACAAGGCCTATAGTGAAAAGAATCCCATGCCCACTGTGAAGCATGGTGGTGACCCACTGATGTTTTGGGGGTGTGTGAGCACTAGAGGCACAGGGAATCTTGTGAAAATTGATGGCAAGATGAATCCAGCATGTTATCAGAAAATACTGGCAGACAATTTGCATTGTTCTGCACGAAATCTGCGCATGGGACTCTCTTGGACCTCCAGCACGACAATGACCCTAAGCACAATGCCAAGGTGACCCTCCAGTGGTTACAGCAGGAATAGGTGAAGGTTCTGGTCATCACAGTCTCCTGACCATAATATCATCGAGCCACTCCAGGGAGATCTCAAACGTGCGGTTCATGCAAGACGACCAAAGACTTTGCATGACCTGGAGGCATATTGCCAAGACGAATGGGCAGCTATGCCACCTTGCAAGAATTTGGGGCCTTTATAGACAACTATTACAACAGACTGCATGCTGTCATTGATGCTAAAGGGTGCAATACACAGTATTAAGAAGAGTATGCAGACTTTGGTCATTTCATTTTTTTTTTTTTGCCATGTTTTGTTTTATGATTGTGTTGTGACCTACAGTTTAATATGAATCCCATAAGAAATAAAAGAAATGTGTTTTGCATGCTCCCTCATGTTCTCTTTAATAATACTGCATATTTTACCAATTCTCCAAGGGTATGCAAACTTTTGAGCACAACTGTATGTGCATTGTTATTGAGTTAGTCTAAATTTGACACGATACAGATGGATTCAATTGAAATGGTTTGTGCTGTTAGGGGGATAAACATTGTACATGTTGTGTATGGGTGTGTCACTGTAGTAGGATATAGGCTATTTTGGATCTCATTATCCCACTTGTGTTTTGACACAGAATGTCTTTATTAATGGGATTTTTAATATACTATATAGTTTATGTTTACATTCGCTCTTTCCACTCTCAGTTGCTTCAGGAATTCAATTCAAATTATTTCGTTTTTTGAGTAACTCATCTAGTTTCAGGGTTTAGTTTTGATATGTAGTGGCCTATATTCAATGCAAATATGGTCTTGCTTCAGTGTGAACATGCACTGTCAATTGTTCAGATAGGCTAAACCACAGAGCCAAGATTTAGTACCAGCCTGTCAGTTCCATAGCAGTCAGTGATCTTGGCATTTGAGATTGCACCTGGAGAAACGTCAGTGATAATGCCGCTGTAATGATGTCATAAAACATAGGCTAGACCAGGGGTCTCCTACCCTGCTCCTGGAGAGCTACCGCCCTGTTAGTTGTCACTCCAACCTCATGTACATGCAGGCTCATTCAGTTATTAACTGTGTAAATATTAGAATTAGGTGTGCTAAATTAGGTTTGGAGTGAAAACCACCTGGACAGACAGTTGTCAGTAAACAGTAGCCATCATACAGGTCTACTGATTGGCAAGGGCATAAAATTAGCTTGCCTAGCACAAAATTAATTGTTACATGTCAGTTGCCGTGTGAAGACATCTCTTCATGACCTTGATATTTTCATTTCAATGAAAGCACTACTTGAGGGTCTGAGTTAATACTTTGAGTGATTGGCGCATAAGCTCGTCTTCCTCCTCGAACCCTCAACAACTGACACCCCTCTCGTAACAGCATTAATAAGAGCCATGTCTGGCTCTCCATTGTGCATCTCGCCAGTGTTAATCTACAGCATTAACCCAGCTCATGACCACTGGGTATTTCTTCAGCTCCAAGAGGTTCACCGGCGGATCGCAGACACAACAAACAATAGAGAAAACGTCACAAATAACGACACCCATCATGTGCTTATCAGCCTGAGCAGGGATTACATGGGAAATGAATCATTAACGCCATCGCCACTTGAATGTGGCTAAAGCATGATTGGCAGGTTGACTACTTGGAGCGGGGAGGGTG